>CAUYON010043900.1:0-26297 GCA_963573935.1 Arctocebus calabarensis
TACAGATATCTTTGTTGTTCTGTGATTTTTGGTCATCTGGGTATATACCTAGTAAGGGAATTATAGGGTCAAATGGCAAGTCTATTTTTAGATCTTTGAGTATTCTCCAAACGTCTTTCCAAAATGGATGTATTAGTTTACATTGCCACCAGCAATGTAGAAGTGTTCCCTTTTCTCCACATCCGTGCCAACATCTCTGGTTTTGGGATTTCATCATGTGGGCTAGTCTTACTGGAGTTAGATGATATCTCAAGGTAGTTTTGATTTGCATTTCTCTGATGATTAAGGATAAGGAGCATTCTTCATGTGTTTGAAGGCCTCGCGCTTGTCTTCTTTGGAGAGGTTTCTTTTCAGATCTTTGGCCCATCCTGAGATGGAATCTCTTGTATTTTTCTTGCAAATACATTGAAGTTCTCTATGGATTCTGGTTATTAAGCCTTTGTCAGAGGTATAACTTGCAAATATTTTTTCCATGAAACTATAAAAATTCTAGAAGAAAGTGCGGGAAACATTCTTGAAAGTATTGGCCTGGGCGAATACTTCATGAGAAGGACCCCCAAAGCAATGGAAGAAGTATCAAAAATACACTACTGGGATCTGATGAAACTACCTGCTCGATTTATGTTAATTATTGAGAAAATTCTAGATAAAGAGATGAAAGAGTGTCTAGTGTATAGTGATGCTTCTATCTTTCAAAAAAAGTTTTAAGTGAAACTTAAAATAGAGAACAATAAAATGGAAGTGATTTCTATTATGCTACTCTAGTCCATAACCATTATTTTAATTAAACAAATATCTGGCTGCATTGTATTCCACTGTACATTCAATACCCTTTTTTGTTCTGATATTTATGGACAGATTTGGAGCTAGTACACTAATATATACCCATGTGTGCATGTCCTCTGGTTCACAAATACTATTGCCAGTTTCCAAAGTATTTGTATAAACCTGATTTCCTCCTACTTTGTACGAGATTTTTTTTTGAATTCACCTTAAACAATACTTTGGTACTTAATATCATCAAATCTTATGAGTTGCCATTCTGATGGATGTTTCATGCTATCTCATAATCTTTACACAATACCTATCACATGACTAAACTTTTGTTCCCATTTGTTCAACATAATCCTGGTTGCATAGACAGACTTTTTGTTCCAGGAAACATATTAATGGATATTATGAAATAGACATATTCCTTAAACATGTTCTACTTTGGAAGAGTAATTTTATGCTCAAATTGCATATTATTTACATATTAATTGCATATTATTTATTCTTTATACTCTATAAAGAATGTACTCTATAAAGAATGCTACAAATTAATTAGACAAAAAACTCAGTTTACTGAGTTTACTCAGTACTCTATAAAGAATGCTACAAATTAATTAGACAAAAAACTCAGTTTGAATAATGGGATAAAAGCCTTTGAAAGAACACTTCACAAAGGAGAATCTATGAATGATGACTAAATATATAAAAATAGCCTCAAGTTATTAGTTACAAAGCATTTTATAATTAGTAGTGCAAATACTTTTCATCATATTGTAACTTGACTGTTATATCTCTTTTGAAGAACAGAAAATGGTAATAAAGACAAAGGTATCAATCTCTTCTCTCATAATTGATATATTTTGTGATTAGTTTTGAAATAATTTTTTCCAATGACAATGTCATAAAGAAAACTCCAATGTCATCATTGGAAAATCTGTTGTTCTTCATTTCATATTAGTTCTGCAATCCACTGGGGCTTGATATTTAGATAGAATAGAGGTTAAATATACTTTTTTCCAATTCTAAACATATAGTTGACCCAGAATAAATTATTGCAAACATTAGTTTTCCCCTCTGCTCTGCAGACTACATTTGTTACTTATTATAAACTTACATATGTGCACATCTACTTCTAGATATATCATTTGATTTCACTGAGCTTGTTTTCTATTCTTGCCAGTACTATAACATCTTACTCACTGTAGCTTCATAATGTTTATTATCATGTAGTTTTAGTTGTCTAACTTTTAAAATATTTATTTGCTATTCTTGGTCTATAACATTTTAAAATAAGTTTTAGAAATAGATGGTCAAATCTTTAAAAAAAATCATTTATGGTATCAACTAAGCTTACAGTGATATAGATGAATTTGAGGAGAAATTACATTTTTAAGTCTTCCAATCCATGAATATGGTAAAACACTTTAATTATTTAAGATTGAAAAAAATTTTAATCAATAAAATGCATTATATTTTCTTTGTGTACATCTCAGAAATCTTTTATATTTTGTTTATTTTATTTATTTATTTATTTATTTATTTATTTTTGGTCTCAAAAATAGCCTCATGCTGTTGCCCAGGCTAGAATGAAGTGGCATGAATCTAGTTCACAGCAACATTAAATTTCTAGGTTCAAATGATTCTCCTGCCTCAGTCTCCTGAGTAGCTGAGATTACACATGCACATCATAACATATGATTAATATTTCTATTTTAGTAGAGATGGAGTCTTATTCTTGCTCAGGCTGATCTCAAACTCTTGACCTTAAGTGATCCTTCCTTCTTGGCTTCCCAGAGTGCTAGAATAGGCCATGCCCAGCCACAAGTTTTTTTTTTTTTAATTTATTTATAGGTATGTTTACTTTATATTCTAAGTGATTTCCCATTTGATTTATTTTTATTTCTACTTGAATTTTAATAGTAAAAGGAAATACTTGTATGTGTATTGTAAGTGCACTGACCTAAATGTATTCAGAAATTTTCTAATGTTTCTATGTACATAATCAGGTCATTTGTGAATGCTATAAATTGTTTCTTACACATTTCTATGTTTTTTTATGTGTTCTGATGTTATTTAAGTAGCTGAAGCCTCCATTTCCATGTCTAAAAGAAGTGGTAAAGTTGACATCCTGGCCTTACTCCTGGTATCAATGATAGCTATTGCTATGAAATGTGGCATTTAATATTATTTTTACACTATCAGATTACATAATCTCTTTTTTAAAGTGTTTTGAAATTAGAAATATTATTCATCTTTTGGTTCCATTCTTGATAGGATTCTTCATCAGTTTTAATTGTGACCATCTTTCTTTCTGTACTTGAATTGGTGGATGTTGACAAGGAAGATGGGATGAATAGTCAGAGCATGAAGAATTTTAAATCCGTGAAAAGACCCCATATGATACTATAATAGTGGATATAATATGTTATTATGCATTTGTCAAACCCCATGGATAGCATACTACCAAAAGCAAGCACTAATCTCACAAATAATACTTTTCATCAGGGTATTTTGCTTTGTAGAATATATGTATGTAGTATTGTTTAATATCTTTCCCATTGTTTTTTCTTCATGTATTTTATTCATTATATGAAACTTTCTTTTTTCAAAATTAATTAAATGACTTTCTGTTTTTTTCAATTTGGGTTCAAGGCATTTAATTATCTAATGAAAATATTTCTTAACAACTTTCATATATAAAATAATTGCCAGAACATATTACCAAACACGAGGAAGACCTTTTCAACTGAGCATGAAAATAATAAGGTATTTTAAAAATCTTTTTCAGATTTTTTACAATAATCTTTATGCTTCTCTTCTAAATTGTTAATACTTAGTAGAAAAACTGAAGGTAATTGACCTAACATCTTATTAACTTGTCTGACTTTGGGTAAGTTGCTTAAACTTTACACACACTAGTTTTCTCATATGTAAATTACATATGAAAATATTTTATAATGTTTTTGTAATAATTAAATGAAGACCAAATTTAAACAGAATTAAACAGAAAGGCATAGAATAATTCCCAGTCCATAGTAAACAATCATAGTGAGTACTAGCTATTATTTTTCAAGTTCACCATTTTTCAGATGATGATGATGCTTAGAAAGTTTGTTACTTGTGAAAGTTTCAACCTTAAGTAGTAATAAAGAACCTGAATCCACAGACCCTGATTTTCAACACTGAGCTGCATCACCCCTCTCATAGATACCTTAGGGTCACTTGTAAGTAAGTTGGCTTTCATTTTTTTAAACCATACACCTAATCTATCCCAAGGTTCTATCCATGGTACGTTTAGAACCATTTCATAATATGATCCTCCATATATTTTTTTATGATAATTCCTTTCATCTGGATTCAATCTAAGAAATATCTTAGCCAATTCTTTTTTTTAAATAATTTTATTAAATCATAATTGTATACATTGGTAGCCAATTCTTTAGGGCTAAGAATGACCACTTAACATTTGTTTGCTGGGAAGCCTTCTTGAACATACATGGGCATAATTAATATTTGAAATCTCACAATATGTTACAAACCTCCATTTTAACTTATTGACTTTTCATAGCACTTAATTTTATGCATGTCTATGTCATTATTCAAAACATTTAAATATATAACATACACATGTAACATACATGTATGCCATGCATATATCAATGTATAATACATTCATATGTAGCATACATTATAACATATATAACATATATAATTACATATACAGTAGAACTTTCATAGTTGACCACCACCCGATATTGACTATCTCCTTAAGTTGACCTAATTTTCATAGATCAGACATATACTATGTGTATGTATCAGTATAGTAGGCCTAGCTCCTTATGTTGATGGCCTCTGTACAGTTGACCAGTTCCTCCAGTGATCCACTTACATGTTTTCTTCTGTATTATATGAATATTATTTAACACACACACACACTAAAAATTTGAGATTTTACTCCTAACTCTTCCTATGGATTGAAAAGTTCATGAAAAGGCAACATACAGTATCTTTTTTGTTACAAATCCAAACCAAATACAGTGCATGACACACAGTAGAAACTTAACAAAATTGCATTGAATAGTAAGTAACTGAATGAAAGAATAAATAGATGAATGATGCAGTACTTGCACTCTTTTTATATATTAAACCTGCTAGATTTTAAGGTCTATGATAAAAAGGACTAAGTTTTATTTATCTTTTATGCCCCTAGTGTGTAATAAAACATAGAAAAGGAAGGTGTTTATTAAATGTTTCTTAAACAAGTAAATTAATAAATGTTCTAAAATGTTATGGTTAAAAAGACATATGAAATATATTTGATATAAAATATGTTTTTGCTGTAGATGTAGTACTAAAGATCTTTGATGGAACGATCAAGGTTGCAGTTTCCTTGGAACATTCAGGAGCATCGTCAGCCATTTGTATTCTGACTTCTATATGTCTATGTACTTTTAAATAATGATTTGTTTATATCTGAAGCTAGGAGCAGAATTTAATCTACAATTTTTTTTAAATAATTTGCAGCTTTAAAAGTAAAAATGATATATTGGGAAGAGTATTTTGCTTAATATCTTTTGGTTAGTATCATTTTATATTTCATCAATGATGACATTTATGTGAATCTTAAAATTAAAAGAAAACTTTTAAAAGTCAGAAATATGATTTAAGCATAATCATGTTTATTTCATGAAAACTATGCTGTTTTCATATCTAATTTTATAATTACAGGTGCAAAATCAAGAATATGCCTTCATTCTAATCTGATTAAAGGGGCTCAATTTCCTTTAATGTTTAATGAAATTGTCATCTCCTCCTTGTCCCTTTTCTACCTTATTAACATCCATCAAAGTGTGTTATTGTGCCACAATGTCTCAAACACTCATGACTTATGACTTGTCCATTAACTACCACAACTAAGATACTTCACCAGATTTGGTATCTCCTCCATCATCTAACTTCCAGAGTATATCAGAATGTCCACAGCTGGGTAAATTGTGTGCTAAACTTAGTAAAACAAATGAATTTAGGTAACTTTAATGTTTATCTAAAACAAAAAAAATGTTTATCTAATAACTTCAATTGAATTACAACATTACTGAATGAAAAATTCACCACGTAGTTAAGATCTAAGAATGAATCACAAAACACAATACAAAAGTTTTTCCAGATACATTACTAACACATACAGAACATTATGTAAATCTCTGACTCTAGGGAATTACTGAAGAACACTTGCTTCAGCTCCAGGCCTGTTAAAGAAGCGCAAATCTCATGTAGTTAGATGAAGAAGCTAAGAAACAAACTTTTCTAAACTAATTCAATGTTCACTACTCACCTTTGATTACATTTCTTTGCTTTAATTCAGTAATTGGATTAAAAATATATTTTTCTTATCCAGTCCTCAGTTACATAACTATCTCCCTTGAAAATACATGAACATGTACATATAAATATATTGTTACATTAAAATTATTAATTATAATTTCTTTTTTTTTTTATTTTTTGAGACAAAGTCTCCCTATGTCGCCCTCAGTAGAGTGCCACAGTTCACAGCAACCTCAAACTCTTGGGCATAAGCAATTCTCTTGCCTCAGCCTCCCCATAGCTGGGATTACAGGTGCTTGCCACAACCCTTGGCTATTTTTTTACTGCAGTGGGGATTGTTGTCTTAGCAGACCCAAGAAGAGTTTGAACCTACCAGCCTCTGTGTATGTGGCCAGCACCCTACGTACTGAGCTATGAGTGCCACAAACTGTTAATCATAATTTCTAATACACATGTGTCTATAAAGCCACTCCTGAGAAAAGAAGTTCACATGGAATAACACATTTGTATTCATATAATGTTCTTATGAGAAAATAAAGTTTAGTAGTCCTATTTACCCAAAGAAAAGTGAAGAATATTAATAACTTGTTCAAGAAAATAAAAAAGTCCTGGAATAGACTTGTGAATGTGTATCTACTAACTTGAAATTTTAAATCCATGTGCACATTGACAAGACTTTTTTTTTATTAAATCATAGCTGTGTATATTAATGTAATTGTGGGGTACAATATGCTTGTTTTATATACAATTTGAAATATTTTCATTTAAAAAGTTAACATAGCCTTCATGGTATTTTCTTAGTTATTGTGTTAAGATATTTATATTCTACATTTAGTAAATTTCACATGTGCACCCATAAGATGCATTATAGGTGTGGTCCCACCAATTACCCTATCTCTAACAATACTATCCCCTTCCCTCCCTTCCTAACCTCTTTTCCCATATTCTTGGGCTAATAATTTCATATGAAAGCTATAACTTGGTTTCATAGTGGGGCTGAGTACATTAGATACATTTTCTTCCATTCTTGAGATACTTTGCTAAGAAGAATGTGTTACAGCTCCATCCATGTAAACATGAAAGGGGTACAATCTCCATCTTTTTTAAGGCTGCATAATATTCCCTGGGGTACCTATACCACAATTTATTAATCCATTCATGGGTCGATGGGCACTTGGGCTTCTTCCATGACTTAGCAATTATGAATTGGGCTGCAATAAACATTCTGGCACAAATATCTTTGTTATAATGTTATTTTTGGTCTTCTGGATATATACCTAGTAGAGGAATTATAGGATTGAATGGCAGGTCTATTTTTAGATCCCTAAGTGTTATCCAAATATCTTTCCAAAAGGAATGTATTAGTTTGCATTCCCACCAGCAATGTAGAAATGTTCCCTTTTCTCCACATCCATACCAACATCTCTGGTTTTGGGATTTTGTGTTGTGTGCTAATCTTACTGGAGTTAAATGATATCTCAAAGTAGTTTCAATTTGCATTTCTCTTATGAGTAATGATGATGAGCATTTTTTCATATGTCTGTAAGCCAAATGCCTATCTTCTTCAGAGAAGTTTCTCTTCAAGTCCCTTGTCCACCCTGAGATGGGATCACTTGTTCTTTTCCTTTTTTTTTTTTTTTAACATGTGAACAGTTTATTAAGAATTAAACAGGGCAGCGGCTGTGCCTTAAGGAGTAGGGTGCTGGCCCATATACCGGAGGTGGCAGGTTCAAACCCAGCTGCGGCCAAAAAACTGCACAAAAAAAAAAAAAAAGTATGATGTGATACAGTACAAGCAAGACACTCAAGATAGGTATAATAGTACTACTTAACAAAAACTTAAATTTCACCTCAAAAACAATCACAAGACAAAAAAGAAAGCATTTTCATTGTTATAAAATAAGATATTTCATGCAAAGTATTAACTCTGCTCCCCCCCCAAAGCCCAACCTCCCAACAAATAAAAAACTATCTGGGAATACTGCTATGGTAACATATTAACCACAGTATAATCATCCATAGGAAAACAGTAATTAAGCAATGAATTAAATTAAATAACAAAGTTCAAACTATCATAAACTCATAGGCCACAGTGATTTTACAAAACAAGCAATTCCAGAAATCTTATAAACAATAAAAAAAGAAGAAATATTTCAATATCATTCTACTTGATCTGGATATACCTGATATTGAAATTGGAGAAAATACATTGTTATAAAGGGAAATTACAAACATGTTTCACTCACAGATGCAATATCCTAACAATATCCCTTGGTGAGGGAAAAAAAACCTTATTCTTTTCTTGATAATACGTTTGAGTTCTCTGTAGATTCTTGTTATTAAACCTTTGTCAAAGATATAACCTGAAAATCTCTTTTCCCATTCTGAGGGCTGCCTTCCTGCTTTACTTACTGTGTTCTTGGCTGCGGAGAAACTTTTTAGTTTGATCAGGTCCCAGCAGTGTATTTTTGATGTTGCTTCAATTGCCCAGGGGGGGTCCTCCTCATAAAATATTCGCCCAGGCCAATTTCTTCAAAAGTTTTCCCTGCACTTTCTTCTAGTATTTTTATACTTTTATCTCTTAAGTTTTAATCTTTTATCCATGAGAGTCTACCTTAGTTAATGGTGAAAGGTGTTGGTCCAGTTTCAGTCTTCTAAAGGTTGCCAGTACCATGTATTAAATAAGGAATCCCCAAAATATGTTTTTAATTGGCTTTTCAAAGATGAAATAATGGTAAGTAGATGCTAAGAACCATCTCTTGCTCTCTATTCTGTTGCATACATCTACCTCTCATTTTTGTGCCAGTACCATGCTCTTTTGATCACTATTGAGTTATTACTATACTCAGGTCTGGCAGTGTGATTCCTCCTGCTTTGTTTTTATTTCTGAGTAACATCTTAGCTATTCAAGGTTTTTTCTGATTCCATATAAAGTGAGGTATTATTTTTTCAAGATCTTTAAAGTATGACAACAGAGCTTTAATAGGGATTGCATTAAAATTGTATATTGATTTGGGTAGTATGAACATTTTAACAATGTTGATTCTTCCCAGCCATTAGCATGGTATGTTTTTCCATTTGTTAACATTTTCAGTTATTTCTTTGCTTAGAGTTTCATAGTTCTCTTTATAGAGATCTTTCACGTTCTTTGTTAGGTAAACTCCCAAATATTTCATCTTCATTGACACTTCTATGATCAGAATAGAGCCCTTGACTATTTTTTCAGCTTGACTATTGTTGATATATATAAAGGCTACAGATTTATGAGCGCTAATTTTGTAACATGAGACGCTGCTGTATTCCTTGATCACTTCTAAGAGTTTTGTAGTAGAATACCTGGTGTTTTTGAGATATACAATCATATCATTTGCAAAGAGTGAAAGTTTGATGTCTTCTGACCCTATGTGGAGACACTTGATTGCCTTTTCTTGCCTAATTGCAATTGCTAAGATTTCCACTACAATGTTAAAAAGCAGTGGGCAACCTTGCCTGACTTCTGAGTAGAAATGATTTCAATTTAACTCCATTCAATACAATATAGGCAGTGGGTTTGCTGTAGATGGCCTGTATCAATTAAAGAAATGTCCCTTCTATACCAATTTTCTTAAATGTTCTGATCATGACAGGATGCAGGATATCAAAATCTTTTTCTACATCAATTCAGAGAATAATATGGCCTTTGTTTTTTAATTTGTTTATGTGCTGAATTATATTTATAGATTTACGTATACTGAACCAACATTGAGGCCCTGGAATAAAACCCACTTGGTCATGGTGTATAATTTGTTTGATGTGTTGCTGGATTCTGTTTGTTAGGATCTTGTTGAATATTTTTGCATCTATATTCATTAGTGATAGTGGTCTATAATTTTTTTTTTTTGTTGGATCTTTTCCTGGTTTAGGGATCAAGGTGATGTTTGCTTCATAGAATGTATTGGGTAGTATTCCTTCTTTTTCTATATTTTGGAAAAGGTTGGGTAATATAGGTACTAGTTCCTCTTTAAAGGTTTGATAGAGATCTGATGTGAAGCCATCTGGTCCCAGGCTTTTCTTTTCAGGGAGATTTTGTATAGTTTATGCTATTTCTGAACTTGATATAGGCCTGTTCAACGTTTCTACTTCATTGTCGCTAAGTCTAGGAAGGTGGAGTGCTTCTAAGTATTGGTCTATTGTCTTCAGATTTTCATTAGTCTGAGAATATATTTTCTTATAATATTCATTAAGGATTTTTTTAATTTCTGAGGGGTCTGTTGTTATATGGTTTTTACCATTTCTTATTGGTGAAATTAGAGATTTTATTCTTTTTTTTCCAGGTTAGGTTAGTCAAAGGTTTATCTATTTTATTGGCCTTTTCAAAAAACAAACTTTTTGATTTGTCGATCTGTTGTATAATCCATTTGTTTTCAATTTAATTTAATTCTGCTCTAATTTTGGTTATTGCTCTTCTTCTTCTAGATTTGGGATTGGACTATTCTTCCTTTTCCAGTTGCTTGAGATGTCCCATTAAGTTGTTAACTTCTTCTCTTTCCATTCCTTGAGAAGGCTTGCAACACTATAAATTTCCCTCATAGGACTGTCTTTGCAGTATCCCAGAGGTTCTGATATTTCGTGTCTTCATTGTTGTTTTGTTCCAAAAATTTCTTTCTCATTTTCATCTATGACCCAGCTGTTATTCAGCATAAGGTTATTTAGATTTCATATTTTTGTATGAGTATGCAGATTCCTATTATTATGGAGTTCAACTTTTATTCCATGATAGTCTGAGAAAATGCAAGGAATAATTTCTTCTTTTAAATTTGGTGAAGTTAGACTTGTGACCTAGGAAGTGATCAGTTTTGGAGTATATTCCATGGGCTTATGAGACGAATGTGTATTCAGTTTTTTTAGGATGAAATGTTCTGTAGTTGTCTGTTAAATGCAAATATTGAATGGCTAAGTTTAAGTCTAAAATTTCTTAGCTTAGCTTCTTTTTGGAGGATCTATCCAACACTGCCAAAGGAGTGTTAAAATCTCTGACTATTATGGTGCTGGAGGAAACTACATTGCACATGTCTGTTAGAGTCTATCTTATAAATTAAGGTGCATTCTGGTTGGGTGCATAAATCTTAAAAATTGAAATCTCATCATGTTTAGCATTACCCTTAACAAATATGAAGTTACCATCCTTATCTTTCCTTACATTTTTTGGTTTAAAGACTATTGTATCTACAAATAAAATTGCAACACCTGCTTTTTTCTGCTTTCCATTTGCCTGAAATATAGGTGACCATCCCTTCACCCTGAGTCTATATTTATCTTTTGAGATTCTTGTATGCAGTCTGAGTATCTGTATCTGTACTGAGTTTTTGTATCCAGTCAGCCAAAGTATGCCTCTTTAGAAGACAATTTATTCCATTCACATTAATTGAAAGTATTGATAAGCCTGGTAGAATTTTTGGTATTGTGTTTCTTGAAAGTCCAGTGGACATTTTTAATCTTTTTGCCACTGTGGAAGATGGAATTTGATCAAAAGTTTCTGAGCAAGTTTACTTTTGTGGTGGAGGATTGCACTGGTCATTATTCTCACTGGTCATATGTCTGAGAATATCCTGGAGTGCTGGTTTACTTAATGGCAAATTTCTTCAACATGTGAATGGCCATTAAGGTATTCAATTTCTCCACCATAAATGAAACTCAGTTTTGCTGGATACTGGATCTTTGGTTGAAAGTTATTTCATTTTATGAGATTAAAATTTGATGACTACCCTCTTCTAGCTTGAAAGTTTTCAGCAGAGAGATCTGTAGTCATTCTAATATTCTTTCCTTTGTAGGTTATGGTTTTCTTCCATCTGACAGCTTGCAGAATTTTCTCCTTCATTTTAACTTTGGCAAAGTTAATTATAATGTGCGTAATAGACATGTTATTTGGGTTGAGTCATGCTGGGGTTCTGAAACTGTCTATTATCTGAATTTCAGAATCTCTTGGCAAGTCTGGAAAGTTCTCCTTCATAAACTCATGAAGAAGAGCCTCTGTGCCTTGAAAAGCAACTTCGTTGCCTTCAGGGATTCCTGTAAGGTGAATACTAGTTTTCTTCAAATTGGCCCAGAGCTCTCTGAAAGAATGATACATTTTTGCTCTCCATTTCTCTTCTCTTTGAGAATTTGGGAGCATTCAAATACTTTGTCTTCAATGTCAGAAATCCTTTCCTTTGCTTGCTCCATTCTGTTACTGAGGCATTCTATTGTATTTCTCATATCTTTGAGGGCTGCAAATTCTTGTCTCAATGTGTCAAAAGCTTTAGTGATTTTGTCTTTGAATTCATTGAATTCTTGAGACAACTTTTGAACTGCTCCTGGAATTTCTAATTCCAACTTTACCTCCATTATGTTAATCTTATTTGTAATCCAAATTCTGAATTCAATTTCTGACATCTCAGCCATCTGTTTATGAATGGGATCTTCAGTTGTGTCTCCCATGTCATTTTGGGGGGGAGTTGATCTATGCAGGTTAGTCATTTAACAGAGTATTTCCGCTGATTCCACCCTACAATTATTTTACATGGGTTGGCTTGATGAGCAGTTAAGGTGAAGTTGGGTTGAGGGGCTCCTGGAGTAGTGATTAACCAGCCCTTTGTCCAAGAGCTGGGACAAAGGGGTGGTTTTCCCCTAGAGCTTTGAAAAGGACTCTTGCAGTGCTACAGACTAAGGAACTGGGGACCAGCTTGATGGGGTGGAGTTAAGTGGCTTTTTCTTATTTTCAGCTGGTATCTGTTCTACCCTAGTGAATCAGTTACTCTGGGTTGAAGTCTCTGCTGTGGAGAAACACCAACAATTAAATCACCCCGTCCCCCTTGGGCAACAACTGGAAAGGGAAAATCAAACCTTCCCACAATCACACAACCAGGGTACCACTTTGGATAGTCCTTAGGTGATTGGCCCAGTTCAAGAGGTTTAAATCAATTGTCCTGGTCAGCACTGGTTTCAGGTGGGAGAGTTCAAAAGGTGTCCGGCAACTAGATAAAAAGGGTCTGCTGGCACCTCAAGTACAACTCACTCTGGTGCTCTGTGAGGTCAGAAGGACCCACCCAGCAAATTAGTCTGGGAAGGTTAATGCCTCCTTCTCTTCCTTGCACCTTTGCCACACCCAGTTACTGGTAACCCTGCAGGGCTGTGACCCAGTTCCCTCTAATGAGCAGATGCTCCAGGAGTTTGTGCCTGCCTGAGTCACAGAGAGATCTATGTTCCTTGGCCAGGCTGCCACTCTCCGACACTATCTGGCAGGGGGGCTGAGGCCTGACAATCTCAGGTGCTTAATGGAGGCTGTGGTGGTTCACTCAGTTCCAGCCCCACCCTGATTGGAGTTGTTGACAGAACAGAACAATTTCAAAGAATTTGTTTCTGTCCCAGATATCTTCCCCTGCAGAGCAGATGCTGCTTGAGTTCACAGAAACTGTGACTCAGCCCCAGTCTGTGCCACTGCCTGGAGCTGGTGTGTCTGTTTCACCTGCAATCTGTGTTGGGGAGGGCCTGGTTAGAGCTCACACTCAGCTATCAGTTCCAGCCTCTGCCCACTTGCCTTGTCTCAGCTATGATCTTCTGGGGGCCAGGTGCATCTTAGGCTCACTAACGCAGTCATACTGCTCAGCCCTGCCCTGGGAGTATGCCATCTGTGCTCACGCATCTTCTATTTTCCATTCCCGCCTACCTGGCTGAGGCAGGTGCCACCTCAGGCTTACCCTTTACTCACAGGGCCTGAGTTTCCATCCCAGATCTGTTCCACCAGTGGCTGCCACCAGAGAAGATGCCCAGCTTCCTCTGGTTGCCCAGAGAGTTAGGGAATGTCTCTTCATAATATCCCCTGGGGTGTGAACAATATCCCCTATTGTTCTTGCCTCTGCATTGCTGCTGTGTGCCACAGGGTACCATCTCTCCTTCTCCCATAGGATTTCCTTAACCTCAGTTCACCATCTTCTCCTTACTCCCATGCCACAGAATCAGCACAGTACAGCAACAGCTCATGCCCTGTCCACACCTCTCAAGAAAATGCCCAAGAATTTGGACTCCATGCAGGACAGGTTTCCAGCCCTCAGAGTGAGAGTGGAGGGGAGTGCTAGGAGTTCAGAATTGCAGGTAGAGAATACATAAAGTTTTATACAGTTTTGTGCCGTGTGGTAGAGTGCCATGGCACACTCATAAGTCCTCTCTAGGGAAGGAGTTCCTGTTTTTAGAGAGTCTCTCCCATGGGATAAAATAAGAGGGGATCTGAACTTTGCTCACTTGTTTGTATAGTGTATACTGTAAACCATTCTCATGGGGGAGGGAACTCCCATCCACTTGGAATGGATTTTGTATTTTTCCTGGGGTTGCAGTTCACCTCTGCAGGGTTGATGTGCATTCTTTAACCTTCTCTCTTGGCTCATATCCAAACCATAGGCTTACTTGCTAAACTTCTGTCCTTTACGTCTCCTTCTGGACAGGAACCTCTTTGGAAAGCTGGCCCCAGTTGGCCATATTGCCTCCGAACCCCTAGAGGTTTTTTAAAAAAGGAATAATCCAGTGGTCTACTTCCTGGCTGGCGTTGGCACTGGCTCTGGTGGCTGACAACTCCCGAGTGCTGGGGAGGAAACAGGGATGCTAGCAAGGTGCCCATTGACAAGATTTGAATCTTAAGTGCCTAGTTGGAGAGTACATCTCAGCTATATATTTTCTCCCTCTCTTGCTCTCTCCTTCTCTCTTACTCTCCACTTTTTTTCTCACTTTCTATACCTAACTGTGGTCTTAGTTTTTTACAGCAAAAAAGAGTACCAATCCATGTTAAGAAAATAGAATCTTCAAAACAATGGCACTGGCCCCATATACCAAGGGTGGAGGGTTAAAACCTAGCCATTGCTAAAGCGCAAAACAAAAAAATAGCCCAGCTACTCAGGAGGCTGAGGCAAGAGAATCACCTAAGCCCAGGATTTGGAGGTTGCTGTGAGTTATGTGATGTCACGGCACTCTACCTAGGTAAAGTAAGACTCTGTCTCTACAAAAAAAAAAAAAAAATTATAAAATATTCATAACACCTACCAAATATAAGTAAATTTTTAGTATGTATTCTTTTCTCTATTCACTATATTTAATTAATACATATTTAATTTTATAGGTATTGTACTACATTCATTATTTCTTAGATGTAATTTAAATTTATATGATACTCATCAATCTCCATCTGATATATTGATGAGTATTGACTCCTTTAAACCTCACTAACCTAACTTAAAAGTATAATTGCCTTTCTCTTTTGAGGTTGCATATTAATTTTGAGATATTGTTCATGACCTTGTACATCTAGTTCTAACAATGACAAAAGTTTTATGAAATTTTTATCATTATAAAATGAGAAAGTAAATAAAATTTCTTCATATGAATGAACATGAAACAAAATGAATATATAACAGATTTTTAAAAAATTATCTATAACTAAAATAAAACTAGTTTTATCAAGTACTATTATCCATTAAATACTGAAATAATTTAGCAGAATTTCGGAGGCATTGACAAAATTGTTACTTTGCTTTCTGCTGAGTGGACACAGTCATAAAGTGGAAAATTCTATCTGCTATTATTTCTTTACTATTGTTCACTATTTTAAAAAGCACTCTGAATTGGGAAAAGTATAGACCAGATGTGAGTTCCTTATTTCGACATCATCAAGCAGATAACAGACCACAACACTCTAATTTTTTCAAGAGTGTTTCCTGACTTTAATAAGTCAGTTTGAGAATCTAGACAGCAGGCATCTTGAGTTAAAGCATGAATCTACCAAAAACCCCATTAAACTGGTCAATTGCAGAATTCATTATTTTGTTTGCAGAATTCAATTTCTATAACACTGACTCTTTTTTTTAAACAAAGGACTTTCCAGACTTTGATGTAATGTATTTACAGTAAATCTCCAACTTTTCGATTATTGAAAACGTAAAGGGACAAATATCTCTAAATTTTAATAAAAACCTAAGCTATCAGCAAACACCAAATAGGATAAATAGGAAAAGAAAATATATCTCAGGAGTTTGTTTCTCTTTAAAAAAGTCATTTAAGTAGATCAATAACTTCTCACTTAAGACACTGAATAAATACACTACTTTCCTTGGTAGCCTTTACAGGAAAGGTTTGAGGTCAATTGAAAGGCCTCAATTCACTGTTTACCATTCATAAACAGGGCTTTTCTATACACAATGAAGACATTTCTCATAACGTTGATTTATAAATGCACTTAAAAAGGGCAATTGAAAAGAATGCTCTTTGGGGTGAACATTCAACAAGGGAGGCTTCAATTAAGCTTTCCAGTGTCAGAAAATGCAGTCATATTAATCTGAGTATTTGAAAACATAGATTTCAATTTAAGAACTTCTATGTTTAATCCCCCTCAGTTCTATTACTTTCATACTTCAAAACACATTCCTAAGATGAACAGCTTGTAATACATAACCAGTTTACTGTGAGGAGTGAATAAAACAATGCACAAGACTTATTTAGTTGAAATAGTTCTTGTTCTTGCTATATTTCTAAATTGATAAAAAAGCTTAAGCTCTAATAAGAGGTAAAACAGGATATGATATCTTTTGGTTAAATGCTAACATCAACAGTTGAACTATTTTGTAGTAACTTATGATTTCCCCCCTGAGATCACATATAAAAAAATTTGTTTTCCAAGGAATTATTACTAAATTTAGAGAAAGAAAACTGTAGATTCAGAACAAAAGTATATATGTAGCACATATGCCAACACTTCTATACTTAAGCTGCTTCCAAATGTGTATATCTGAAATATTACATGTGTACATACTATTTTTTGTAAAGATTATTTGAATGAATATATAAAGTAAGAAAAAAAGCCAAAACATATATCACTATTTTCTTTGCAAATTTACCATGTCTCCTGTCTTTTCCCTGCTCTGTGATAGATAAAAAAATGGTTTTCTGAATATAATTGTTACTCAGTGTTAGGGACAATAAGATATTCATTACTTGTAGTTTTAGCTCTCAAATAATTCTCCATTTAGTACAATTATTAAATATTTATCAAAGAAATTGACTAAGCAGAAGCTAAGGAAATATATATGTGTATTTTTTTTCATTCTATGTTAAAACGATATGAAGGGCCTCTTATAAATCTATTCTTTAAAAATCTGATCCAAAGTCATGGTTCTTCATTAAAATATATATATTTTTGAGACAGAGTCTCACTCTTTTGCTCTAGGTAGCGTTCTGGGTCATCATAGCTCACAGCAACCTCAAATTCTTGGGCTCTAGATACTAGATACTAGTATCTAAATACTAGATTTCTTGGATACTAGAAAACATAGACAGACATAGATAATAACAACACTATGACTTTTTCTTTACCAATATATTGTATATCTCATAATAAAGGGCATAAAACTAATAAAACTAATGGTTTTCATATTGTGTTCATAACATATTATCTAGTTTCTGCAAAGGTTATTATAGTAAAAATGATCTGGTGCCATTTAGCACCAATCTTTAAGCATACTGAGACACCCAACTATCTAGGGCATGTGATTTTCAGAGGTGAGTGATGGTACAAGAATATCAGTGAAGATTACTAGATACAAAGAGCTTTTGACAAACACAATTGGGTTTAACATGAATATAATAATACATATTTCCAAGAGGAAATTATTTCAGCAGATGTTTTAGTTTGCTAGGGGTACCACAACAAAGGACTAAAGAATAAATGGCTTAACAATAGAAATTTATTTCCTTATAGTTCTGGAGGATAGAAATCCAAAATTGGGTAGTTATCAGGGTTGTTTTTTTTTTTTTTAAGAGAGACTCATCTCTCTTCCTGCCTTATAGATGGCCATCTGCTTCTGGTGTCTTCCAGCCTTTCCTGTGTCAGTGACTGTATACTGCTTTCTTCTCATGAAGGCACAATCACATTGGATTAAATACAACCCTGATAACTTCATTCAGCCTTACTCATCTCTTTAAAGTCCACATATTAAAGTATAGTAACAATCTGGGGCAGTGGGAGTTAGGACGCCAACATTTGAATTTTGAGAAGACACAATTATGTCCATAACAGCAGAGAATCAGTAACAAAGTAATGACTTCAACAAGTTGAGAGATCATGTGTTTATTTGCACAATATCACACACAGATGCAAGACAATTGAATTAATTTCTGCCTAGGCATTGTGTACTCTATGAGATTAAGTCAGGCCCTCTGGGTATTTGAGACATTTGCTCATTTTAATTAGTCTGTTCTATTTTTAATTCCTCTATTTTAATTCAGTGTAAAGGTATTCTTCTAGTATACCTGAATAATCACAGTGTGTGAGACAGCATCTTTTGGCCTCATTTATTTTTTTAAATAAATGACACATACGTGGCTAGTGTTTTGCATATTCAACTAAGAAAACTATGATGAAAATTTGGCAGTATGCTTTGAGAAGACTAGTATTTTCTCTACATGTCTGATTTCCTTAAGTACTAAGTTTGTATTTGAAATCTCTGATATTTCACTTTGACATCTTTTATTTTATTTTTATTGTGAAGGCACATCCTTATTCTTTCCAATGCATGTTTTAGTTTATGATTATATTTCAAAAAATTTTAAAGCAATTTTTGGAAACCATGGATAAGTAAAAAGTGCATGTTATTTTTGACTATGAATTCTGTAGTGGAACTAATGCAGCACAGATACCTTAAAATATCAACGAAGTGTTGGGAAGGATATAGCTAAAGAATGCACAGTATTCGATAGTTTGAGAAGTTTTATTCTGGTGATTTTAATCTTAAAAATGAACCACATGGGCATCTTGAGATCAAGTTAGATATGACTAGCAGAAGACTATAGTGGATGCAAATCCATCCCAACCTACATGAATTAGCCACATAGTTTGACGTTACTCCACCAACAACATTGGAACATTTGAAACAAATTGCCAAGGTAAAGATGTAGGGTGGATGGGTTCCACATGAATTAAAAAAGTATCAGAAGGCTTGGTGCCCATGGCTCAGTGGGCTAGGGCTCCAGCCACGTACACCTGAGCTGGCGGGTTCGAATCCAGCCTGGGCCCACCAAACAACAATGATGGCTGCAACCAAAAAATGGCCAGGCGCTGTGGCGGGCAACTGTGGTCCCAGCTACTTGGGAGGCGGAGGCAAGAGACTCGCTTGAGTCCAGGAATTGGAGGTTGCTGTGAGCTGTGATGCCACGGCACTCTATCCAGGGTGACAGCTTGAGGCTCTGTCTCAAAAAAAAATAAAAAATAAAAAAGTATCAGAAGAGAAATCATCTCCAAGCTTGCCTATCATGACACAAAGGTGAGCTGTATTGCTACATATCATAAAAAATGGATTCTTTTTGACAACTGCAAACTTTCAACACAATGGTTGGATAAAGATGATGTGCCAAAAACACAGTCCAAAAATGAATATTCATCACAGAAAGCAAATGATGTCTAGTAGTCCAGTGCTGGTATTATCCATTATCCACAGTTTCATGACACTTAGTCAATCAATTATAGTGGATGGCTACAGCCACCAGTTGCATGAAAGAATGGAGAAGCTTGTGATTAAGCAGCTGATTATCAACAGAGATGGGCCAATCCTCTTGTCACAAGGTGTCACACAAACAGCACGGCTTGAACTATAGATGCTGGCTGGCCTTGGAAATTCACCAGACCTTGTACCAACTGACTACCATTTCTTCCAGACTTTGGACCACTTCTTGCAAGGAGAAACATTTCATTTTCAACAAGCTGTGAGAACACCTGTTATGATGTCTTCACCAATTTCTCCCTAGGCTTCTTTGCTGCTGGCATACACAAGCTACCATTAAGATGAAAAAATTGCATCGCTGGTTTAGGCACATACTTTGATTGAATGTACCGTTTCTTGTTTAAGATATAAAAAACTAAATTTTGATTCAAAATTGGGTATTTCATATTTAATAGTATTCAGCATTATTAGTTAGTTCAACAAGTACCTATCATCTTGGCCAAAAAAGAGGAATATTGAGGAGACACTTGTTGCTTATTCAGTTATCTGTTGGGTATGAGGCTATGTTCATTAGATAGTTTCTATTTACCCTAGAATTTTTCTCTCAGTTATCATCAACAGATATTCTGGAGCTCATGATTTGCTGCCAGTGCAGGTTACATGTCTAGGGAAATAAGCTCTTGATAGTACAGCTTTTTCTTTCTAAAGGGAAACTGAGCCCACAAATAGTCAATGTAAAATATAAACTCTCTAGGGGCTAATCATTTTTCCATGAATTAAAAAAGAGCTCAATATGACTGTCAAAATACATAACTGAAATAATTTAAATAACTGAAAAGGTAAATTTGCATAACATGATTTCAAAGAAGGAAGAGTCGGCATTAATGATGATAAGCAATAAAATTAATTTGGAATTTTTTTCATTTTTTACTCAATCTTTAAAATTTTATATTAAATAATATTTTATTGCCCATCGTATTAATGAGTAACATTTTATTTTACCCAAAATAGTTATGTTTTATTCACTGTGCAAGAATTTTTATATGATTATGTGAAAAATAATATGTGTAACATAACATTTTATGAAAAGCAATAATAAATGACTGATGCAAATACATCCATATATACACATATACATATACATGTATACATGTGTGTATATATATGTATTAAAGCATATTTTCTATGCATATTAGAATAATCTATAGTAGAATGCAGGAAAATTTGGAACTGGAAACAAGAAATAATTGAGTACAGTTTGGAAGACATCCTTCTTCGAGCCAGCAATTAGCATGTGATTTTTGTTCTCTAGGCCCTGTATAATTCTCATCACGACACAGTTAATGGTAGAAATGGGCTCCAGAGCAGAGTACGTGTAGGATTGCTTTATTTTTTGCATTTACTATAGATAATTTATTTAGGAGTTTAGAGAAAATATGTCAGCTATTTATATTTCTCATTTTATTGGGATGTGTGCTCCAGATTAATTATGTGGAAAATCTTATTTAATATTAAACCATTAACAACTATGTAGATAGGTTTCAAAAATTATTGATAATATGATATGCTCACATAAGCCTCAAATGTTATAATATTTCAACCTTCCTTTTGCCAATCACTATTATTTAGAACATAAAAATTCCTCAGACTGATTTCAATTTAATTTTCCATGTTTCATCTAATCTGCTGGGAAATGAAACAAATGAGTTTGTGAAAAAAGAGGCCAAAGATTTAATTAACAGGTTTCTCCTTTTGTACAACATCTAAAAATTCTAAACTAATCTTATGTGTTTCTCTTTGAATAGGCTTGGTGGTACAGAATAGCCTGTCAGAAGAGAATATAATTTTTAATATTAAGAAAACCTAATATAAATAAGAAAAAGGGTTTTTTTTAATATATTCTAGAAATTCTTTACAATGAAATCTTTACCATTCTCATTTAAGTAGGTTGAATTCAAATGTGGATTCCATTTTCCTATGGAACCCTATCAAATATCCTTATCATTATTCCTTCCCTGCCCCATTCCTTTTATTTATTTATTTTAAATGTATATGTACATAGTTTATGGTATTTATTATTTTTTTTTATTAAATCACAGCTGCATACATTACTGCAATCAAGGGGTACGATGTGCTGTTTTCATATACAATCTGACATGTTTTCATCAAACTATTTAACATAGCCTTCATGGCATTTTCTTTTTTTTTCTTTTTTTTTTCCAGTGGTAAGACAGAATTTATTTACAAAAAAGAATACAGAAAACTAAAGCTCCTGGTAGAGAGAGAGAACTCAAGTGGGGAGAGAAAAGCTCTCTCCGTTTCTCTCCTGGTCTTTCCCGTCTCCCCCTTTAGGGTTTTAGTCTCAGGGTATATATAGGTGTATGGGTTCCTTGGCCAGGAAATGAATGAATGTAGTCCCTTCTGCCAGGGGCAAGGTGAATGAATGTATCAATGAATGAACACAGTCCCTTCCACTGGGGCAAAGTGAATGAATGTATCAATGAATGGACACGTCCTTTCATGGAATTGAGGCCGAGGAAATTCACATGAAATTGACCTAGGCATAGGAAATGGGGGTTCTACATTTAGTCACAAGTGTAAAGTGAAGGAGACACCAAGGCACACGTGTCTCCCCAGCAGTTGTCCGGCCTTTTTGGCTATTGGAGCCTCCAGTGAGGTCCCCCTCCTTGCCTGTCTTCAGCTGGCTGCCTCAAGCACCAACGCCGCCAAGGAGGAGGCGGCAGGTCCACCAGCTCTGCTGAGCTGGCTGGGGCGCCAAATGTCCTGCATCAATTCTCCCTCTCCAAGTAGAAACTCTAACTGCTGTTAGGGAAAAAAGGGCAAAGACTGGCTCTAACTGCTTCCTGCTGAATCAGGCGATGATAGAAGGGGGCAGTTAGGGTTTCTCTGGAGGTTTCATAGACTGGAACCATCTTTATTGCGTGTGGCTTGATGACATTTCTGGAAAACATAAATCTGATTAGTATAATGAGTAATAGGCAAAGGTAGAACAGCATCAGGTCAGAAACACTTATTCAGTGATGCTAAAAGAAAACCATATTAGGTTTCCTAAATATGCTGTTTCCTAAATGATAACTTCAAACTTTCTTTTGGCTCACAAGTGTAAGTGGTCTGTGGTTGGCTTTCTTCATTGTCTGCCTCTGTAGAAGAAGGAGGGTTCCAGGATTTTACTCATGAATGATGTATGCAGGAATCGACTCCTATAACTTTAAGAGCTGTAGAAGAAGACAAGATAACAGGAAAGGGGACTTGCCAAGCTGGCTTAGGGAAAGTGAATTAGAGGGGAGAGTTTTGAACATGACTAGATCTCCAGGAGGGAAAAGTTCCTGTTTTAGTTAGTATGTCCCTCCCCAAAAAGGGGAGCAGCACTTTTAGGCATGATTAGGGAGGCATGAGAGAACAGCAAGTTATCCCAATTGCAGCTTAAAGGCTGGGAGAAAAATTTGGTAACCAGCTTTCCAGACACCCTCTGTATAGTTATGGATTTGGGAGATAAAAGACCAGAGTTAGAGAGAAGTATAGAAAAGGTTGCTCCAGTGTCAAAAAGAAATTTTATCTCCTGGCACTCCACTATAAGGCAAACCTGGAGCTCTTGAGGCGTGATGACACAAGCTGGAGCTATGAGAATTTGCCTCAGGCACCCTCAGTCCAGTTTGGGCTCCAATGGGTTCACTGTCTGAGGAGGCCTTTGCCTCCAGGGACAGGCCACCCTCCAGTGGTCACCCATACATTCTGGACAGGGACTAGGTGGCTTGCCCAGTCAGTGGTGCTGCTGGGGGCAGTCTTTTCTAAAGTGGTCAGTCTGACCACATTGGAAGCACTTGTTTTTAGCTCCTCTGGTTTCCCTCTGGCCCTGAAAGTTGCTTGCTGGCTGGAGTGCCATTATTAGAGCTGTCATTCTTTTCTGCTCCTTTCTCTCTTTTTCCTCCTTTCTCTCCAGGGTTCAGTTATAAAAGACCATAGTGGCCATTTTAAGAAGATTCTCCAGGTTATGGTCTGGGCCTAGAGCCAATTTCTGGAGTTTTCTTTGAATGTCTGGAACCACTTGAGTGATAAATTTGTCTTTTAAAATAATATGATCCTCTATGGAGTCAGGTGTCAATTGGGTGTGTTTTCTCATTGCCTCCCTAAGCCTCCTTTTCTTTCTTTCTTTCTTTTTTTTTTATTAAATCATAGCTGTGTACCCTAGTGCAATCAAGGGGCACAATGCACTGGTTTCATATACAATCTGAAACGTTTTCATCAAACTGCTTAACATAGCCCTCATGGCATTTTCTTAGTTATTGTATGAAGACATTTGTATTCTGCCTTTAGTAAGTTCGCCTGTACCCCTCTAAGATGCAACATAGGTGTGGCCCCACCAATTACCCTCCCTCTACCCCAACCTCCCCACTCCCCTCCCTTCCCATATACTTGTGCTATAGTTGGGTTATAGCCTTCATAGGAAACATTTAAATTAGCTTCACAGTAGGGCTGAGTACATTGGATATTTTTTCTTCCATTCTTCAGATGCTTTGCTAGGAAGAATATGTTCCAGCTCCATCCATGTAAACAAGAAAGAGGTAAAATCTCCATCTTTCTTTAAGGCTTCATAATATTCCATGGTATACATGTACCACAGTTTATTAATCCATTAGTGGGTCAATGGGCTCTTGGGCTTCTTCCATGACTTAGCAATTATGAATTGCGCTGCAATAAACTTTCTGGTACAGATGTCTTTGTTGTAGTGTGATTTTTGGTCTTCTGAGTATATGCCTAATAAAGGAATTATAGGGTTGAATGGAAGGTCTATTTTTAGATCTCTAAGTACTCTCCAAACATCCTTTCAAAAGGAACGTAGTAGTGTGCATTCCCACCAGCAGTGTAGAATGTTCCCTTTTCTCTACATCCACACCAACATCTCTGGTTTTGGGAATTTGTCATGTGGGCGAATCTTACTGGAGTTAGGTGATATCTCAGAGTAGTTTTGATTTGCATTTCTCTGATTATTAAAGATGGTGAGCATTTTTTCATGTTTCTGTAGGCCGCATGCCTATCTTCTTTGGAGAAGTTTCTCTTCAAGTCCTTTGCCCACCCTGAGATGGGATCACTTGTTCTTTTCTTGTTAATATGTTGGAGTTCTCTGTGTATTCTGGTTATCAAACCTTTGTCAGAGGCATAACTTGAAAATATATTCTCCAATTCTGAGGGCTTTCTGCTTGCTGTACTTACTGTGTTCTTAGTTGTACAGAAGTTTTTTTGTTTGATTGGGTCCCAGTAGTGTATTTTTGATACTGCTTCAATTGCCTGGGGAGTTCTCCTCATAAAGTATTCACCCAAGCCAACCACTTCAAGAGTTTTCCCTGCACTCTCTTCTAATATTTTAATAGTTTCGTGTCTTAAGTTTAAATCTTTAATCCAGTGAGAGTCTACCTTAGTTAATGGTGAGAGGTATGGGTCTGGTTTTAGTCTTCTACAGGTTGCCAGCCAGTTCACTCAGCATCATTTGTTAAATAGGGAGTCTTTTCCCCACTGAATGTTTTTAATTGGCTTGTCAAAGATTAAGTAACGGTAAGTAGCTGGATTCATCTCTTGGTTCTCTGTTCTGTTCCAAATGTCTACCTCTCTGTTTTTGTGCCAATACCATGCTGTTTTGATCATTATGGATTTATAGTAGAGTCTCAGGTTTGGTAGTGTGATTCCTCCTGCTTTTATTTCTGAGTAATGTCTTGGCTATTCGAGTTTTTTTCTGATTCCATAAAAAACGAAGTATTTTTTTTTTTTGAGGTCTTTAAAATATGACAATGGAGCTTTGATAGGAATTGCATTAATATTATATATTGCTTTGGGTAATATAGACATTTTAACAATATTGATTCTTCCCAGCCATGAGCATGGTAAATTTTTCCATTTGTTATCATTTTCAGCTATTTCTTTTCTTAAAGTTTCATAGTTCTCTTTATAGAGATCTTTCACATCCTTTGTTAGGTAAACTCACAAACATTTCATCTTCTTTGGCAGTACTGTGAAAGGAATAGAGTCCTTGACTATTTTTCCGGCTTGGCTATTGTTGGTATATATAAAGGCTACAGATTTATGGGTGTTGATTTTGTCACCTGAGACATTGCTGTATTCCTTGATCACTTCTAAAAGTTTTGTAGTAGAATCCCTGGTGTTTTCCAGATATACAATCATGTCATCTATGAAGAGTGAAAGTTTGATCTCTTCTGACCCTATGTGGATACCCTTGATCGCCCTTTCTTCCCTGATTGCTATGGCTAAAACTTCCATTACAATGTTGAAGAGCAATGGAGACAATGGGCAACCTTGCCTGGTTCCTGATCTAAGTGGAAATGGTTTAAATCTAACTCCATTCAGTACAATATTGGCTGTGGGTTTGCTGTAGATGGCCTCTATTAGTTTAAGAAATATCCCTTCTATACCAATTTTTTTAAGTATCATGAAGGGATGCTGGATATTGTCAAAAGCTTTTTCTGCATCAATTGAGAGAATCATATGGTCTTTATTTTTTAATTTGTTTATGTGCTGGATTACATTTATAGATTTATGTATATTGAATCAGCCTTGAGACCCTGAGATAAAGCCCACTTGGTCATGGTGTATAATTTGTTTGATGTGTTGTTGAAATCTGTTTGTTAGGATCTTGTTAAATATTTTTGCATCAATATTCATTAGTGATATTGGTCT
>CAUYON010043904.1:0-19218 GCA_963573935.1 Arctocebus calabarensis
AAACTTCACATTTTAAAAGAATGTCATCTTCCACAATTTATTAATCCATCTGTGGGTCGTTGGGCACTTGGGCTTCTTCCATGACTTAGCAATTATGAATTGGGCTGCAATAAACATTCTGATACAGATGTCTTTGTTATAATGTGGTTTTTGCTCTTCAGGGTGTATACCTAGTAAAGGAATTATAGGATCGAATGGAAGGTCAATTTTTAGATCTCTAAGTACTCTCCAAACATCCTCCCAAAAGGAACGTATTAGTGTGCATTCCCACCAGCAGTGTAGAAGTGTTCCCTTTTCTCCACATCTGTGCCAACATCTCTGGTTTGGGGATTTTGTCATGTGGGCTAATCTTACTGTATACCATGGAATACTATGCAACCTTAAAGGAAGATGGAGACTTTACCTCTTTCATGTTTACATGGATGGAGTTGGAACATATTCTTCTTAGCAAAGTATCTCAAGAATGGAAGAAAAAGTATCCAATGTACTCAGCCCTAATATGAAGCTAATTTATAGCTTTCATATGAAGGCTATGACCCAACTATAGCACAAAAAATGGAGAAAGTGGCAAGGGACAGGAGAGGAGGGGGAGGATGGCTGGAGGGAGGGTAAATGGGGGGGTGACACCTATGGTGCATCTTAGACAGGTTCAGACAAAACTTAGTAAATGCAGAATACAAATGTCTTCATACAATAACTGAGAAAATGACATGATGACTATGTCAAACCGTTTGATGAAAATGTTTTAGATTGTATATGAAACCAGCACATTGTACCCCTTGATTGCACCGTTGTACTCAGCTATGATTCAACAATAAAAAAAATAAAAAAATAAAAGAATATCATCTTCAAAAGAATGTCACACATATGCTATGAATACTTTTTTCTCATTTATTTAGTCTAAAGATTTTTTATTTTTATTTGTTTCTAGTTTAAAGATTGTTAAATAATTGGATATTACTTTAACTAACATTAATTATATGGAAAATTGCCATTACACTTACATCTGCCATAGTTTATAGACAGTTAAGGCAATTAACTAAAGATTAACTGAAGATCTTTTGTGAAGATTTTCTTCTTCACAAAATTTAAATAAAATAATTACTGTAGAAATTCAATTTTTAATTTTTATGTAATTTTTATAAAGTAATCAAGAGTACATTTAGTACATGATGAAATAACTAATCCAATACACATATTAAGTACCTACTAAGTTTTCAGGTCCCCTTTGGGGTCCTGGGTTTGAGCAGGAATAAGAAAGACTAGGTACCTGCTCTCCCCTTTCTATGGAAAAATAGACAATAAATAACCACATAGGCAAAGTGTAATTTCTGGTATTGATAATGTTAAAGTGAAAAGTAAGACAGGTAAACTATGACTAAGGCTTGGGTGCTACCCGAGAGTTTATCTTAGGTGCCACCTTTGTGTCTTTCTGAGGTACTTCTTGGGTAATTTCTGATTAAAGTTAACATCACTTATTTTGTTTTAAAATATGTTATTCTAAAAAATGTTAACAATTTTATTGATAATTATAACCAAGAACAGATGATATTTGTAAATGCCAGTTTCTTTAGGAAAGAGCTTATCATCCAGTAGGGAATCAATACGTTTAAGTGGAAGAATGTTAGACACCAAACATCTACAAACGGAAAAGAATATTACATTTATCAAGGGGGGGACAATGGGTGGAGAGAGGGTAAATGGTGGATCACATTTATGGTGCATCTTAGAAGGGTACAGGTGAACATACTAAATTTAGAATACAAATGTTTTCATACAATAACCAAGAAAATACCATGAAGGTTATGTCGAACAGTTGGATGAAAATATTTCAGATTGTATATGAAGCCAGCACACTGTACCCCATGACTGCACTAATGTACACAGCTATGATTTAATAATAAAAAGAACATTACATTTATCATACCTCAATTTGATATGATATCTTAAAATCCTCTAAATGAACTTTAATTTGTAAAATCCTATTCATTCTTAAATGTCAAATTGTTGGCAAAAATAAAAAGGCTCACATCATGAAAAAATGAGTCTGTTTTTGTTATTTTCTTGTTAAGGAAAATTAGTTTTCCTCTATATTTAAAGTATATTTAAATATACTATATTACATTGTATATACGTTAGTATATTTAAATATACTATATTATGTTTTTTTTAATTAAATCATAAACACATAGATCATGTATACATTAATGCATTTATGGGGTACAATGTGCTGATTTCATATAGAATTAGGAACGCTTACCTCACAGTGGGTAATATATACCTCATTATTACGTTGTTTTTAAACACACTACATAGAATATGTTGGAACTCAATTCTTGAACTTAAAGATAATTTCTTGGAATAAGTTTGTACTCTTTCCACATTGTGCAGTTCATTTGTTTGACTTGCATGATCTTTCAAAAAATCTAAGTATTCCAAAGTTTATGTTCCCTCAAGACAACAGGTGAGTGAGCTTGTATTTATAGCTAATGATTTATTATCCCAATCACTGTGGATTTATTAAGGAAAAATACTTCCTAAAGTGCTTTTTGAAGTTGTACCCATGCCTGAGAAAATACAATCTTTATTAGTTATTATATAATACCGTGCTTTTCTCAAAAAGTCCATAATTGGACTATTAAAGAAAAAAGAAAATTAAAGTGATGGCAATAGAATCATATCTACAGTTTTAGAAAATAAAGACAACAATTAAATGTAGAACCTGTGAATCTTTTGGCAGAGTATCAAAAGTTTTTTTACAAAAAAAATGTAAGACTTGAAAACACTTGCACAAATTGTGCCAAAGATTTTTCTGAATTACTTCCTTGATGAGATTTCTTATAAAGCTGTAATTAATTGAACAAAAAGAAAACCAAAGAGAAAAAAATTCTAGAAAATGCTTTTCAACTTAAGTTTATATATGTACAATTCATAACAATAATAGTTTCCAAAAAAATGAACTGTTTATTTGCTTTTCCCTGCATTTCTTGAGGCCTGAGGAAGGTGGAAGTTCTCCTTTGAGTTTGTCTATGCACAAGTAATACACCTAACTTGATGCTGTCTGCAGCAGAACTGTGTGCCCAACTGCAAAAACTGCTCTCAGTGCTAACTTTATTGGATATCTAGTTAGTGATATATGTTTTCGTGAATATCTTGATTAAGTTAAAAACTCTCAAAAATCAGTAAAGGGAACACGAGAAGTTGGTAAGCATATTTTGATGCCAGCTTTCTAATGCCGGTATGTTTCTCCTCTAAAATAGCCTTCCGTTCGGGGTGTGAGGGAAGAGGTATTTTTAAATGCCAAGTAATCTTTTGGATTGTTGTGAAATTCAGAATTATTTGAATAGTTGAAGAAGATACATTCTCTGAATATCTGTGTCCTATTTGTTATCAGCCGTAATGAACTGCACTTATGAATGTTTAGAACACTATGAAAATGTCACTGTGTGATACCCAGGATCTTACTGCCCAGGTTTTAGATCTTAGCACCCGGTTCTTGATGCAGAAAATAGAAGGTGATGACAAAGTCCTGAGTACACAGGAAACGTCTGTAAATCACTGCCAAGCTTCAACTGAATCTGTGATAGTCATAAGAATCTGGCAGGACCAGATCTTAAAATGCTGCTGTTTGGTTTCACTACACTGGACTTAAACATAGATATTTGTTGTGCACCAGCACCTTCCAAACTTAAAACTTGCACAAATCCAAAACACATCAATCCTCAAAACTGTTCAGCAGAGTACGTTTTCAGTTAGCAACTTCATTGCAACAGACATGTCCCATATTTAGATATCTTGTAAATTTGAAAGTAACAACTATCTTCAGGTATTTTTGATTCAGATGTGGCTCTTGCGTTTTTGAAGTTCAAAGTTTTGCATGAAAATGCAAAACTTGCTACTTTAAAACACTTTCCTGATTAAAATTTTATTTTTTTCTATTTATCAGAGAGTATTAAATATACTCTAATTATTCAGTGGAATACCTACAGTGCTATAAGAATGATGTATTAACTAGCAACATTCTTTAAAGGAAGGAACATTTTATTTCTAATGACTTCTTAACATTGTTTCATTGTAGTAGTATTATTCACTCCTGATTTAGTGCTAAGTTAATACTTGTAGATTCTTTCCTTGTATAATGGTGTTTTTGTAATTAATTGACTTTTTGATGTAAACATTTCAATTTAATAGCAGCACATGTGGTTTATTGAGATTGCATTAAAGTCATATTTTAGTAAAATTTGGTATGCAGTTTTTATATGAATGCCCAGTGATCAACAAATTTTTGGAACATATATTTGAAATTAAATATACAGTTTTATTTTTAGTATAACATGGCTCTAGATGTTAAATTACTTGGTAACATCACGTGATCACTTTTAAGTGATAGAAATATTGTCATATTTTCTCTAGTGATTATTTATGTTAATAAATGCCATGAAGGCTAACTGTAACAGTACGATCAAAACATTTCTGAATGTATATGAATCGTGCCCTATGATTGCACCAATGTACAGAATTATGATTCAATAAATTATAAAAAAAAAAATAAATTCAGACAGGTAATAGTTGAAATAGTTTTCATCAAGAGTTGTGTGTTGCAACTATATTCATTGAACAGCAAAATATGCATGTTCTGGGTTTTTATTTACACTTATGTATTAGTGAATATGTTTTGATATTTTTCTTTAAACAGTCATTTGTTATAAAAATGGCCTTGTGCATTTTTTGACCATGAATCCAAGAGAATCTTAACTTGATTTTATACGATCAATGAAAATAGACTCCATAAAACAATAATAATTGTTTATTGAACAATTATTGTGTCTCAGGCATACTGAGTAAATTATTTTGCTTTAACTCTAGCAGGGCTTTTAAGGTAGAACCAAGGCTGAGAATAAAGTTTCTGGGAGGCTAAAGGCCACATGGACCTCTCTGTCACAAAAGGACCCAATACTCTCTGGCTCTGTGTCAATAGCCATATTGTCATATTTTTCAAGCAAGTTGATTTTGTTTTCAATGTCTAAAGACTTCATTAAAACTACATTAGGGCTGGCATGTTTTACTGGAAAGCACTTGGACTTCTTAAGTATATAAATGTTTCTTCAAAATAATTTGTCTCTTGAACGCTTAAGATTCTAAACAAAAAGTATTATTCTGGTGTAACCTCAATTACTCACTATTCTTTTAGAAGCTCTAAAGTGTTATCAAAACCAAAAGAACAATTATTTAAAAACTTCTCTAATCTGAAGGGATACTAAAACTCACTTTATTAACATTTATATATCTTTTTCATTCATTTTTTATTACTAAATGATAGAATATTGGACTTCTATTTCTGGCATGCTCCAAATATTTTACCATAGTAACAGCTGTCATACTGAACATAATATTGAAACTGATTTACAAATTAAGGAAAGTTGTAATGTAGCATTTTATTGGGAACAAAGATATTTTTAGAAGCATGTAGTTTGTGTGTATATATTCATGTAAATGTACACATAGAGGCAAATTGATTCAACCTACATTGACTTTTAAGTGGGAAGAATTATTATCATGTAATTCAATAATGAGATAACTGAGAATAAGCCATTTTATTTTAGTTGGGATTAAAGCCAACGACATATGAACCTCATTGTAGTTACTCCACACTTCCAGATTTGTTGGTAATCCTAAAAAAAAGACATTCAGATACTTCATTTTTTGGGGTGTTTGCATAATGACTTTTGAAACTAGAGGTCTATTCATGAGCCACAGAGCTGTGATCACCTGGGAACAATGCATATAAAAGGTTTTGGTTCTGACTTCACAATAATTTTATCAAGCATGCATAGATAGAAGAACATTGTTTTGTTTGTTTGCTTGTTTTTTTACGTGTATTATTTTCAGGCTACCTATTAAATGTCATACTGCTAAAGAATTTACCCATTGAAATCATAATAGCCCTTAAAATACATTCCAAATTATATAAACTGCATTCATTTGTAAAATGCAGGCTACTAATGCCAGATTTAGGGGAAAAAGTAGTATGGTAAAAAATCACATGCAGTTCAAGATATTTTACATCACATTTTAAGCTACATTATAAAATACTTTACATGTTTAATATGAATATAATTATACATTTAGGTATGGACTATATAGATGATAATTATTAACAGTGGATATTGTAACTTTAATCATGTTTATCCTTAAATATGTAATATTCTATTTTTATAATGTATATTTTAAGTGTATACATCTATATAAAATCTTTTAAATTTTTAAATCAATTGGAATCTTCATGATTACTAATGTAGTTAAGTACATTTTCAATAGAGCTTTCTGTTGATAAAGATTGAAGATTCAAGCTGGCACAAGGGCTCACGCCTGTAATCCTGGCACTCTGGGAGGCTGAGAAGCCAGAGTCAGACCCTCGTCTCTAAAAATAGCTGGGTGTTGTGGCAGGCACCTGTTGTCCCAATTACTCTGGAGGCTGAAGCAAGAGAATCACTTGAGCCCTGGAGTCTGAGGAGGCTGTGAGCTATGACACCCCAGCACTCTACTAAGGGTGACAAAATGAGACTCTGTCTCCAAAAAAAAAAAAAAAAAATTGTTGAAGATTCACTAGAATCCTGTATGTATTAGATAGAACAATTGAAATGCAATAGAGCTCCAAATTCAAGACATAAAAGGAATTTAGGGAGACACAATAATTATTACAGTAAAAATGCAAAAAGCACATTCTATCTCAGTTTTTCTGAATTGTGTCTGATCTTTTTTTAAAATGACTGACTAGTTGAGCTATTCAGAAGGAAGAATTGGTCAACTAGCATAGAACAGTTCAATTTGTTCACCAATTCATCTAACATGGGAAAGTTTTGATAGCTTCAATATGAAAGTATTTATTATTAGTTTTAGATATCACGTTTCCCTAAGAATTGACTAGTAATCTTCAAAATTTAAATAACTCAGACTGTGGCTTAGCCTGTTAAAGTGAGCCAGTGGACTAGGTATAAATGACTTTCATTTACCTAAATAGTACACATACTTCAAACATTAATTTTATAGATACAGATGAATAAGAAATATGTAAACATAGGGGACAATACAAATAATGAAAAGGTTCTACACAGCCTCTTTAAAGAAAGGGAAGTGAACTGATCCCAAGTTAAACTGTAACTTTCATAGTATAAACTATGTAGATTTTATTCGAATTTATCACTCAATTTTGTATTTTCTTAAACATTACAGCCTTTATTATTAGATGCACTTTGAAAAGTGATCATCAAAGAACAATTGCAGATGTAAAATCCAATTTTCGTCTGTTTTTGTGAAAATAGGTTCTCACAAAATGGTTCTTGATGTTGGACTTGATTGGCATTATTTGAAAAGCAATATTTCTATGTTAAATTAGGAAGTATGAACTAAAATAAATGAGAAGCTATATTCTCAGATAAAACTATTTATATAATTTCTAAGAAAATAAAACTTAGAAAACATGTAAAATCACCACTATGCATAGACTACAGAAACATGATGACTAAATGTCATGTTATGTCCTGAATGTAATCTTGGGAAACAAAAAGCACATTAGGTAAAATTAAAGAACTCAGAATAAAATGTGGACTTTAAATAAAATAATGTATTGGTACTGGCACATCAGCTGTGACAAACGCATCATAAAATGATACTAATATAAGATAACATATCATACTGTCTTGGCACCTGTAGCACAGTGGTTATGGCACTGACCACATATACCCAGGCTGGAGGGTTCAAACCCAGCCCAGACCAGCTAAACAACAATGACAACTGCAACAACAACAAAAACAGCCAAGTGTGTGGTGGGCGCCTAATGTCCCAGTTACTTGGGAGGCTGAGGCAAGAGAATCGCTTAAGCCCAAGAGTTTGAGGTTGCCATGAGCTGTGATGCCACCCACACTCTACATAGTGTGGGAAGGTGACATAGTAAGACTCTGTCTCAAAACAAACAAAAAAGATAACATACCATACTAACATAAGATGCTAACAATATAGGATACTCAATGTTGGGTATGTAGTCATTAAGATATGGTATATGTACCCTCTTTGGACTTTTCTATAAATTTAAAACTATTATAAAATTGTAAAATATTTTTAAGAATGAGACATAAGGCTTGGTGCCTGTAGCTCGGTGGTTAGGGCTCTGGCCACATACACTGGGCTGTTGGATTTGAACCTGGCCCAAGGCCTACTAAACAAGAATGACAACTACAACAAAAAAATAGCCAGGAGTTGTGGAGGACACCTACAGTTCCAGCTACTTGGGAGGCTGAAGCAAAAGAAGCACTTAAGCCCAAGAGTTTGAGGTTGTAAGTTGTGACGCCACAGCACTCTATCAAGGGCAATGTGGTAAAACTCTGTCTCAGAAAAAAAAGAAAGAAAGAAAAGAAAGAATGAGACATAGAAATGTGTAATAAAATACTACTTTTGCTATGGATCCAATGATTTATTTTGTGGATAGAAAATTGTTGATTTGGACTTTTTTTTTTTTTTTTTGAGACAGAGCCTCAAGCTGTCACCCTGGATAGAGTGCCGTGGCATTACAGCTCACAGCAACCTCCAATTCCTGGGCTCAAGCAAGTCTCCTGCCTCTGCCTCCCAAGTAGCTGGGACTACAGGCGCCTGCCACAACACCCAGCCATTTTTTGGTTCTAGCTTTCTTTGTTGTTTGGCTGGCCCAGGCTGGATTTGAACCCACCAGCTCAGGTGTATGTGGCTGGCGCCTTAGCCCATTGAACCATAGGCGCTGAGCCAATGTGGACATTTTTTGAACTTCTCTTCCCTTATAAGGAGAATAGAAATTATGACAGGAGGCCATATTAAGGAATTTATTCTAGAAGAGAAATATTATATTTAATACTTAGAATAGGTTCATCCCTAAGCTTCAAATTATTTCAATTAACAGGTAAATATTCTTTAGATAGATTCATACAAACATACATATATGGATGCATAGAAATAGCTGATATATTTATATAGATATCCCTAACTGTGAGAAAGAAAATAACATTGATTGTTAAATGGGTTAAGCTTTACATTCCAGAAAATCAGAACTTTCTTCACTGTCATGCTATATAAATAACAAAAATCAAGTCAGGAATCTTTTACTTATAAAAGAACACCAAAATCTTAACTATTATAGCAAAAACTGTGAAATATGTTTGGTCTATCTATCTACTCCTATGTAAATATCCTGCATAAACTACCATTTTACTGTTTGTTCACAGAGATTTAATGCAAAAATTCCACTTAAACAAATCACTTGTTCAAAAGGTGAACTGGCCTTGGAGAACCATCATACACATTAGGATACTGTAAGCTTTCCAACATTGAAGGTCGTGAAGTATGATAGAAATTATTAATGCTCACCAGTGTTTTAATTCTCTTAACTACATGAGCATACACATAGAATCCTCTAATTCTCTTGAAGTGTGGTCATGTGACTCGTTTGACCAGTGAGAGAATAGTCAAGACAGGATTGCTTCCCTTTGAAAGTATTTAAGAGCTGATGAATGATTCTCTGTTTTCTTCCCTGACTATGGCATATTCTGCCGCCCATGCTGAGGGAAGCCGGTCCCAGCATGGACCACTCTTCATTGCTTAGTTCTTAAAAACTTCGTGAAAAGCCTATCCCCCTGTCAGCCCTAAAGGAAAATGCAGGATAGCCAAGAAATTTGATTTTTAAGAAATACATTCCTGAGATTTTGGACTTGTTTATTGTGTGACTTTGATAATTCTGACTATAAATATAGTATAGAACCTTCTATGCTCTGGCACTTTTATAGATATTTTGAAAATGGAATTATATTATTACCATGTCTATCAATACCCCATGGGCATTTTACGCTGTTTTTCAATATGCATTTTGATTTCTACTTCTTAAACCCATTAAGAATTTAAGATACGTTGAATATTTTCCTTTCATTATTTGTTACAAATGTTCCTATTTTATGTTTATTAACTATCTTTATATATGTGTATAAATATGCATGTCTATAGATATTTTGGAGATTTCCTTTTGTGTATGTGAATATAAATATATATGTGTTTATATATAAATATATAATATTGTATAATATGGAAATTTTTAAAAAATGTTTTGAGAATTCTCACTTCTTCCTTTACTGATAGAGGGATGGTTTTCTATGCATTTTTCCCATTTAGAACTAGTTTTACATTCTAGTTCTACATTCATACTACATTACACTAGTTTTATAAGCATTTTTATAAGAAAATTTCAAAACAAAACAAATTAACAAATCATTATAATTATGATTATGAACTAAATCATAAGTATATTTTACTTAATCTTCATGCTTTTCTGTATTGGACTCTTACTGTAAAATGTATTCACTTTTTAAATTGACAATTATATTTGTCTAATCAATTTTTCAAAAGAATCATAATGTTCTTTATATTTACAACCACATCATCAAAAGGCACAGTTATTGTATTTGCTGTCATGATTCAGAGTTGACAAGTTTGTTTAAAAATCTAAGTCAATTTTGATTCCATACTAATCACATACTCTGTGTTTGAGTTATTATAGGTAGCATAGCAAACTCTGACATGTTTGATTGCAATGAATGGAATATAGCTCAAATACTAACTTAGAGGTAAATTTCCATTTGGAATAGCCTTGTAGGAGAAAAGTTCAAATTAAATCCTCTTAGTGCATTAAAATGCAAATATAAGGAGGCAATCCAATTGAGTTACATCGATAATAGAACATATAATACAAATGGAAATTCCTCCCAAATAATTAAGTTATAGCTATATAAATCACTGATGTGTGCATTTGAATTTTATTCCCTTAGTGCACGCTTGAAAGTTCATTAACTTTAGATCACATGAGAATATGTTTAGTTTATCTTCTGTCGACCAGTCCTTTTCTCTGCTAAGCCCAAAGAGGACTCTTTCTTACTCTTCACTGCATTCGCTGTACTATACCCGAATCTTTAGGCTCTTCCAGCAGGTTTTTAGACATAATTATGGAAGGTAAGAAATTAGGATATCACCCTGGGAGGTTCAATGTCTTAAATTTTCCCAGTAAATAATTTTGACTCTAAAATATGCATTATGATGAAACAGTAATGTTAATTAATAGTCCAATCATGTAATTTCTCTATTTTTCTTTTTTTACTTTTTCCGATTGTGTAATTGGAAAGAATGAGAAGAAACAAAAAGCCTTAGATATAGTTCTGTTTGGAAACTCTGCAAAAGCATGCTTTTCCTGATGTGTGTGTGTACACGTGTGTGTATTTAGGGTCAGAAAAAATGCCAACTTAGATGGTGATATTTGAGATTCCAAGCCTTTTAACTTGTGTGTAAGGCTTTAAAGGTCTAGGAATCCTAAAAAATATAGAGCTTATGTTTATTATTATCGAGGCCAAGTAACTATTGCAGTAAGATGGTGGAAATAGAAAGAAAATAAAATGCATTGGACATTTAAATTGGTAATGGTAGCTACTCTAAATGTTATTGAGTTCTTGATTTGATTCTCAGCTTGATTATTATAGATATGTAATAATGCTATTGATTTATGTACAATAATTTTATAACCTGGGACTTACTGGATTTACTTATCAATTATAAAAGTCTTTCAGTGGAATTTTTAGGGTTTTCTAGATAGAAGATGATGTGGTCAGCAAACAGGGATGGTTTAATCCCTTCTTTCCCCAGTTGGATACCTTTTATTTCTTTCTCTTGCCTCATTGCTGTGGCTAGGATTTCCAGAACTATGTAGAATAGAAGTGATGACAGTGAGCATGCTTGTCTTGTTCCAATTCTTGGAATATTTTCAACTTTTGTGGTTTAGTATGATGTTGGCTTTGGGTTTGTCATGTGTGCCTTTGGTTATGTTGAGTTATGTTCCTTCTCTGTCTGGTTTGTTGAGGATGTCCTCAAAGGGATTTCATTACCAAGGAGCACACACTATATCTAATGATTTTTCTACATCTATTGAGATTTTCATATGGTCTTTCATCACATTTATTGATTTGTATATATTTAACCCTTAAACATAAAATATCTAGGAAGGTATTTAACAAAAGAAGTGAAAGGTCTCTATGAGGAAAACATCAAACCACGGATGAAAGAAGTCACAGATGACACAAACAAATGGAAAGATATTCCATCTCATGGATTGGAAGAATCAGCATTATTGAAACATCCATACTGCCCAAAGTGATTCACAGATTGAATGCAATTCTCATCAAAATTCCAATGTCATTTTTCATAGGTCATTGGAAAAAAAATAATCCTAAACCTACCTATATGCCCATCAACTAATAAGTGAATAAGGAAAAAAATAAAATATAGGGTACATAGTGTGTATATATACATATACACACATATAATCACTAGATTTTAAATGTATCTATAGACACTACATTATATATATATTATATATGCATGTGTGTATATATGTATATACATACACAAAATTAAATTTGCGAACTTGCCGCCTTGCACTTACTATATACACAATTCTGTAAAGTTTAAAAACCTTGGTATCTCATTGTTTCACAGTTGTGTTCATGTTGAAGTGTGATAGTGTCTTGCTGAGTGGTGTTCATAATTGTTGTGTGTTTTTGCATGCCATCATAAGAATGTCCGAGCTTGAATTACACCAGTGACCAAACATTAATTTCTTGTTAAACTTGGCAAGACTGGAAGTGAAATCAGGGACATACAGTTTATGGGAATAATGTCCTGAAGAAAATGACAGTGTATAAAAAGACTAAATGTTTTTCTGAGGGGAGAGATAGTATTACTGATGAAGAGAGATCAGGGTTGCTAATAACAAACAGAACTGAAAAAACATTGCAAAAATGAGTCAAATTGCATGTTAAATCATTGGCTGACTGTGAGGAGCACAGCAGACCAAGTAAACATCAATAGCCAAAGAGGACAATCATAACTGAAAATGTTGGCATGAGAAAGGTGTATGCAGAATTGGTCCTAAACGAGCTCACAATGAACAAAAGGAGAATTGAAGTTTGCCAAGACCTTCTGGAGAGGCAAGACAATGTTTTATTTATTTATTTTTTTTGCAATTTTTGGCCAGGGCTGGGTTTGAACCTGCCACCTCTGGCATATGGGTCCGGCACCCTACTCACTGAGCCACAGGCGCCACCCCATAAGGCACTGTTTTATGCCATGTTGTCACTGCTCGTGAAACATGGGTGTACCAATATCATCCAGAAACAAAGCGCCAAAGTGCACAATGGAAGTCAGCCAATATTCCATGACCAGCAAAGTTCTGTCAGTTCTAATCAAGAGTCCAAATGATGATGCTAACCTTTTGTGAATATCAGTTGGATTGTTCATTATGAACTTGTGCCAACTGGACAGTTAACCAGGTTTACTATTTGGAAATGCTGTAAAGACTGAATGCAACAGTTAGATGAAAACGATCTGAACATTTTACCAACAATTCATGGCTTTTGCATCTAGACAATGCACTAGCTCAAACAGCACTGTCTGTGAGGGATTTTTTAGCTTATAACCAAATAACTATATTGGAACACCCTCTTTACTTACCTGATCTGGCCCCCAGTGACTTTATTTTTTACCTGAAGATAAAAGGAACTATTGAAAGAAAAATATTTTTGTGACATTCAGATCATTAAGGGTAATTTGAAAGCTTTTGATGGCCTTTCCAGAAAGAGTTCCGAAATTGCTTTGAAAGGTGGACTAAGCTCTGGCATTGGTGCATAGCTTCCCAAGGGGAGTACTTTGAAGGTGACAATAATGATATTCAGCAGTGAAGTATGTAGCACTTTTTCTAGGATGAGTTCAGTACTTAATTGTCAGATTTTGTAGATAGATACATGCATACATTTAGATATAATACAGATACATACAGATATGGGTACAGTTCTGGATACAGATATAGATATACAAAAGGGATGTCCAGAAATTATCCAGCCATACAATATGAAAAATAGGGACGCATTTGGGTGGATACTTTCCAGACAGTCTTCATACATACTATGGAGTTTTTAGCTAGTAACAAAATAACTGTATTGGAATACCCTCCCTATGCACCTCATCTTTCTTATTTAGCCATAAGAAAGATTGAAATAATTTCCTTTACAGAATCCTGAGTGGAACAGGAGATCCTTATCCCAAGTGAAGAATCTCAGGAATGGAATAAACAACTACCACATATTCTCACTTATAACTGTTAGCCAATGGAAGGGATATCTGGTCATGAAGAGGCGTAATGGACATTGGAAACTAAGAAGGAGGAAGAGTGGGAGGGAGGTGATGGATAAAAACCTACCTACTGGTACAATGTAGAATATTCTTGTGTTCATTACACCAAAAGCCCTGCCTTCAGCATGACACAATTCTTTAATATAACAACAAACACTCTTATCCCTTAATTTTTGAGATAAAAAGGAAAAAATAAATCTGTTCTTTCCATTGGCCACTATCCCATTTTTTAATACTAAATAAATCTCACCAATGAATAAAATAAATAAATAAAGTTGTAGTAAAGCCAAATGTACATGTATATGCAATTATTATGGAGCATTAACAACAGTGTGGGCCACTAAACGTATAAAAGACTGTCTTTGGTACAAATCATCATTTTGGAAATCAATCATCTGCTTTCAGATCACAATTATAAAAGGAGCATTGGTGAGCACTAACATAAATTCATAATTACAATATTAAGATAAAATCTAAATCCAATTAAAAATTTTAAATTTAGAAAGCATATTAAACACTTTGAATACAAATGAAGATAAAGTGAATAACTTTCAAAAGTGATTCTTTGGGATAATTTTAATTTAATAACTTACATTAAGAAATAAAACAACCCAATCAAATGTAAGTTGCATATGGTTAATTGTGAATGAAAGAGGAGATAATGTTTGACTTAATTTTTCTAATGCCAACACCAGATATTAGCAGTATATTTTTTATAGAAAGTATCTTATTTGAAGAAAGTGCTAAGCAATGATAGATATTATATTTAAGGCTTTAAATTATGAAAATAATCATAGTAATATTTCAAAGAGGAAGTAATTAATTTTATCTTTAAAAACTTATAATAGATAGTTGTCATTATTTGAGAGCCGAGTATGTGTCAAAGCAATGTGCTAGGATTATGTATCCATAGAAATCCATAATCTTATTTAATTCTCAAAACAGCTTCAGTTGAAGGTGAGATTATTATAGGCAAATGTAGAAGTAAAGAGAGTTTAAATAATTTTTCTAAAGTCCCATAACTGATAACTAACAGAATCAAATAATACTGTTGCAGGCATGAATGCTTGTCCTTCAGTTTTCCCTAAAATTTTGGAAGGTGCCGATTACTGTATCAGAGCTCTTCTTACTCAAGGGAATGCCTCCATTTGTTCTCTGAGATATTTTGCACCTCACTAATTTGTTCTGCTCTGCTGAATGGTGTCATTTTCCTCAACTTTAAACTCAGCAAACAAACAAAATTCTCACGACTGCAATTCTCCTCCAGCAATCACTTCTTTTCTATCTTTTATTTCATGCCAAAATTCCTCAAAAAGCTGTCTCTATCCATTGTCACAAATCTCAATGGATAGGTACTTTTTTGGATCTCCCCTACCAGTCCCTGAAATCTATTTCTATCAAGGTCAGGAATCTAGGCATTACCAACTCTCTAAGTCTGTTTTTAGCTCTTAATTTCCTGGAACTTAGGATAGTTGAGGTCACTGCCTCACCCTTCAAGTAGTTTCTTCACTTGCCATTCAGTACACTATCATCTTGTTTTTCCTCCTGATTTTCAGACCACAGTTTCTCAGTTTCCACTGCAAGGTCTTTAACCCCATGCTCAAAAACAGGATTTCTTGATAGGGTTTCCTAAATTTGGCACAACTGAGTTTTTGAATTGGTAATTCTTTGTGGTGGGGTTTGCCCTTTGCATTCATTATAAGATGCTTAAGCAGAACTTCTGGCCTCTTTTAGCATCTTCATCTATAGTTGTTAACAGCCAAATATTTCCAGATATTGCCAGATGTCCCCTGGAAGACAAAAAATCACTGTGGGTGCAGAATCGCTGCCCTCAAAGGTGGTATGTTCTCAAGCTCTTTTCCTTCTCTTGTGTTCACTCTCTTGGTACTCTCATCCAAATTCATGGCTTTTAATACTTGCTGTGTACTTGGAACAAGACTTCTGTCTTCACCTCCAGCCTCACATCTCCAACTCCTTCTCAACATCTGCATTAGAATATCTTGAAGCCTTTCAAACCTAACGGTCACACACTGAGTTTCTTATCCTGTGGCCTTGCCTCCACCAACACCAAAAGCTTGCTTGTCCTGCAGACCTCTCTGTTTCTCTAAATACTACATCAACATCTTGAGGTTAACCTCTTGTCTTTTTTCTATTCCTCTTATTGGATTCTTCAGCAATTCTGTTAGGTTGCCCTCAAAATATATGTAGAATCAGAAAACTGTTATATCACCACACTGCTGTTACCTTTGAACAAGGCACCACTGTTTGTGCATGGATTATGTTAGTATTAATCTCCTTGCCTTTATTTCTTTCTAAATCAACATAAGAGTCTGGGTGATCGTATGATAACCTAAATCAGTCAAAGTCACTCCTGTGAGCTCGGCGCCTGTGGCTCAACGGGCTAAGGCGCCAGGCACGTACACCTGAGCTGGCGGGTTCGAATCCAGCCTGGGCCCGCCAAACAACAATGATGGCTGCAACCAAAAAATGGCCAGGTGTTGTGGCGGGCGCCTGTGGTCCCAGCTACTTGGGAGGCGGAGGCAGGAGACTCGCTTGAGCCCAGGAATTGAAGGTTGCTGTGAGCTGTGATGCCATAGCACTCTAACCAGGGTGACAGCTTGAGGCTCTGTCTCAAAAAAAAAAAAAGTCACTCCTGTGCCAGATTCTCTAGTGGTTTCTTATTTTGAGTAAAAGCTAATATTTTTAAAGTGACCTCCAATGGCTGACTCGAAGTACTACTCACCCCTGTTAACTCCTTGACCTCACTGGAATTTTTTTCTTATGACTCTCATAGCTTTCATCCTTTAGTTTTTACAATTGTAAACATTCTGCAGTAAAATATTACATTATAGCTTCCTTATTAATTATATGGATGATAGACTCTGTGTCATTTCTGGAATTTTACTATTAAAAACAATGCTACAACAAACATTTATGTCCGTACTTCCTCAGGCACACCTGTGAGGATTTCTCTAGGTCATTGCCACCGCACTGGAATTGCCAAGTACATGGAGGTACAACTTTCCTGGCCAGGCTAGTTGTCTTTTAAAGTGATTGTGCCTAATTACACTTCCATCAACAGTGTTTAGTTTTCAGGGCCTTCATATTCTCAGTAGTATTTGATACCATCAGGCTTTAAAAACAAATGAAAAAAAAAACTACGAACAGCTTGAAGCATAAAGATCTATTCTTATTAATCCATTCGTGAGTTGATGGGCATTTGGGCTTCTTCCACGACTTAGCAATTATTCCTTTATTGGGTATATATCCTGAAGACCAAAAATCACATCATAATAGCAGTCTTGATTTTATCACCACACATCTGTCCCTAGCTTTGCTTTCTGGACAGAGCAGCCTTAGCAAAGATTGCATTGTACTCATGCCAAAAGAACCAGGCAACTAAATTCTATTGCTACACAACTTTGTATCACAGATCCCTAAACATGGCATTGACTGGTGCTGACCCTGCTTGGCTGTGCCTTGCTCTTCTGGATTCACAGTGACTCTGAAAGGCTAAATGAGGTGAGCTAGACTTGAGAGACAAGAGCATTCTATGTGAGTCTGGAGGGAACCAGAGGATGAATTCCTCTTTATTCCTTACAAAATGATTGTTCTGAAATACAGTAATTCAGATGCCCCCACGAAGCCTCATTTCATTTAGAACAGCGATTATGTTTGCTGTAAATCTTCAGTGGGTACAGCAACACTTCCAGATGTATTTTCTCTCCTTTTTTGTATCTCTCCCCTCCAGGGACTGTCCCCAACAAAGTTTTACCACATAAGCTTTGCTTCATGGTATGTTTTCTAGGGATCCGTGACAAGAACAAAGAGGTCGAGAAATTTAACTTCCCTTGGATGGGATAGTCACTTCTAATATCACAACAGTGTTCAACTTTGGAGCTGAAAACAGAGACATTCTATGGGGTGCTCATGTTACCTTTCATCCCCCCTCAAGTATAAGGCTTAGATGGCCAGAAAACCGAAGACCGTGTCTTTTAGAACATCAGATTTCACACCAGCTGAATTCACAGCTTCCCCAAGTCACATGTAAAGTTTATGCTATAGATTCAGGAAAGAGGGAAAATGAAATACGTGTGTTTAGAAATAACAGAAAGATGTGCAGAGCGTTGAACCAACCACCTGCAGTGAGCCTCCCTTGCCAGCTGATGCAGCCTACCCGTACGCCTGGTTTTGGGAGGCTGATCCTCCTCTGTGACTCACAAGTGCAAGTTGAGGGAGTTTCTTTTCTTTTTTTTTTTTATTGAATCATAGCTGTGTACATTAGTTCAATCATGGGGTACAGTGTGTGGGTTTCACATGCAATCTGAGATATTTTTATCAACCGGATTGACATACCATTCATGAGATTTTCTCGTTTACTGTGTGAAAATATTTTTGATCCGTATTTAGAAGTTTTCTCCTGACCCTTCAAATATGTACCACACATGTGATCTCACCCTTTGTCCCATCTCCCCCCACCCTCTCTCCTTTCCCTGTCTTCCTGTGCAATAAATGGGTTGTAGCCTTCACTTGAATGATAAAGGATTTGACTCATATTAGGGGTGTATACATTGGATACTTTTTCTTCCATTCTAGAGATACTTTGCTAAGGAGAACATGTTCCAGCTCCATCCATGTAAATATGAAAGGAAAAGTCACCCTCTTTCTTTAAGGCTGCATAATAATCTGAGCAGGTCACCAGCCATGTATAAAATATCTAAAAGTTACTAAAGAAATTAATTTTGAACTTAAAATCTTACACCTAGCTATCAAACTCCTCTGAAAGAAAACCTGAGGACAGGACGGAGAATAAGTTAAAGAAAGGTGTGGGGGAGGGCAATTGGTGGGATCACACCTACGGTGCATCTTAGCAGGGTACTGGGGAAACTTATTAAATGTAGAGTATCAATGTCTTTATATAGTGATCAAGAAAATGCCATGAAGGCTATCTGTAACAGTATGATCAAAACA
>CAUYON010043906.1:0-27566 GCA_963573935.1 Arctocebus calabarensis
GACTTGAAGAGAGACTTCTCTAAAGAAGACAGGTGCACAGCCTACAGACACATGAAAAAATGCTCACCATCCTTAATCATCAGAGAAATGCAAATCAAAACTACTTTGAGATATCATCTAACTCCAGTAAGATTAGCCCACATCACAAAATCCCAAAACCAGAGATGTTGGCGTGGATATGGAGAAACAGGAACACTTCTACACTGCTGGTGGAAATGCACACTAATATGTTCCCTTTGGAAGGATGTTTGGAGAATACTTAGAGATCTAAAAATTGACCTGCCATTTGATCCTATAATTTCTGTACTAGGTATATACCCAGAAGACCAAAAATCACATTATAACAAAGACATCTGTACCAGAATGCTCATTGTAGCCCAATTCATAATTGCTAAGTCATGGAAGAAACCTAAGTGCCCATTGATCCAAGAATGGATTAATAAATTGTGGTACATGTATACCATGCAATATTACGCAGCCTTAAAGAAAGATGGAGACTTTACCTTGTTCATGTTTACATGGATGGAGCTGTAAGATATTCTTCTTACCAAAGTATCTCAAGAATGGAATAAAAAGTATCCAATGTACTCAGCCCTACTATGAAGTTAATTTATAGCTGCTGTATGAAGGGTATAACCCAACTATAACACAAGAATATGTGGAAAGGGGCAAGGGTAAGGAGGGGAGGGCGAAGGTTGAGGTGGAGGGAGGGTAATTGGTGGGGCCATACCTATGGTGCATCTTAGAAGGGTACAGATGAACCTTCCTAAATGAAGCATACAAATGTCTTCATATAATAACTGATAAAATGCCAGGAAGGCTATGTTAATCAGTTTGATGAAAATAGTTAAGATTGTATATGAAACCAGTACATTATACCCCTTGATCGCACTATTGTACACAGCTATGATTTAATAATAAAGACAATAAAATTAAAAAAAAATAGAAATAAAAATGGAGGTAATCTTGAAAATGGAAACTACAAGATAAAAATTACAGAACCTAAAGGTACATAGTGCTTGGGTCCCTGTTAACCATAAAGCTATCTTACCAATTCTGGACATCTTTTATCAGGTGGAAGAAAAGCTTTTGTATTTGTTAAGTCACTGATATGTGAGAGCTCTGTGATATGCAAGAGAACCTAACTCAAACAAGGTTATAAGATTAGCTTGAAAATAGGGTTAGGCCAATTTATGGACAAAGAAAGTGAAAGATGATATAATTTTTTGAGCCTCCGCTGTTTTCGGGACACAGAAAACACGTGTCTATGTTTACACGTAAGCATCCTGAAGTAAGTTCCTCTTTTCACTTCTTGTGATTTCTCTAGCTATTCCTGTGATGAGGCATGGCCAGAGTTGATCAGACTGGCATTGCTTAGTCCAGTTAGGAAGGGGATCTCCATGACAACTTGTAATTCTCAGTCATGATATTTCTGTGCCTGCCATTGATTTTGAGGTGGGCAGTTATTCCCCTGCCTGACACCAACACAAACATGCAAGAAGATTTCATTGAATCTTTCTTTAAGCATTCAGAAAATATGTTTAAAACAAACCATTGTGGTGTAAGAGTTATTTAAAGCTGGATATTAGACCCTAATCCCCAAATCTCGCCACTTACTCACCTTGCCCAGAACAGAGAAGCATAACCCAACTGCTTTAGGGAGTAGGCGTTCTTTAGGCCTCCCAGGGGCCTTCCAAGTGTTTCCTCTATCCTTTCCTAATGGCTTCTCTTCTTCCACAGGTCAATTGGGTCCTCTAGAAAGTAGATGCTGAGACTGAGTTAGGACCTCAAGAGGTGGGGTGGGTAGGAGGCAGGTAATTCCTGGAAAACATAAGGGGAAGAAGAAGAAGCAGCAGGATTGTACAGAGAAAGCCGCAGGTTCAAATGCAGATCTGACTAATTTAAGCCAAGCCATGAGAAAGTTTTGGGGCAAATATTCCCATGTAGGGGGTCCTGCATGGTGTAAACAGTCAGATCTGTGTTCTCTTGCTGTTGTTTGTCATTGGCTGATGGCTGCACAGGAAGAATGAGCTTTGGCTCAGGAGTTGAGACAAAAAAATCTAAAGGTGCAAACAGCTGGAGGCCATCAGTTAGCCCCTCTTCTTGCAGCTAGCAGCAACTCTTCTTCCAGGGAGATCTGCATAGCACCTCCATGGCTTTCATGGCCCTTCCCCGCATCTCTCTGAGATTATCCTTCCCCTTCTCCCCAGCGTTTCCCCATCAGACTTCTGAGACCATCTTCCTTCCCCTAGAAACCACCAAATTCCAAATTCTCCGTCACATCTGGATGCAGTGCTCAGCCTTGGTTATTTGCCCCACGCCTGGCCTTTTCTCCTCCACAGTTCCAGCCATCCCAGGGTGTGGATAGTGAAGCACTGTCCAGGGATCCCGGTGTGGGCTGGGAGGGCAGAGGGTGAGCACTGACCCTCTGGAGGGTGGGAAGGCCCAAGAAGAGAACTTCCACACTGGCTGCAGCTTGTTCTTGGCTAAAATGTTTAAAATGCATCAAATCTCACAACTCAAAGATGGATTTTCTTCACAGACCCCCTATTCACATAGCCTTAACACTATGTCCTAAGAACTATTACCCTGGCTATGCTATGCTAAGAACACATTTGCTTCCTTCCCAAAGCAACCTGTGTTCACTGAACCACAAGGTAAGTTGTGCCCAGCTCACAGAACCCCAGGTGACCTTCCCCAGGGAGGAGGAGACTCTGCTCAAGTCCTCTTTGACATACCAGACTGACCCCATTTCATCCTCCTAGTCTTCCACAATGTGTTACATTCATCATTCAACCTCCCAGGCATACCAGATGCAATGTGTCAGAGGCAAGGGGCTGATGCCATGGGGGGAACCAGGACACGGACCCAGATCTGCCTGGCAGCAAAGCCCATGCATTTTTGGATCATTCACGCTCGGCAGAAGAGTTTAGACTTCATGGATCCATCCATTCATTTTTTTCAGCACACAATTCTCAGGCACTACTCTGTGCCAGCCAATCCTTGCTGCCTGGCACCTTATATTTTAGCAGAGACACAGGAATGAATTTAATTTATACTAACTATTATGGACAAATCTTTGGCAGGCCCAGGCTGTTATTCTTGAACCTTATCTTCTTATGGCACCAAGTGAAGAAGTGATATTTTTAGTCTGCACTTTGCTACTGAAGAAGCTGAGGTTTAGCATAGTTAAGCAACTTGCTCAAGGCCACACAGCTGGTAAGTAGTAAGTGAGGATTTAATCTCAAGGCAGTCTGCCACCAGCACCTCATGGACTGAATTACTACAGCCAATACCTGCCCCAGTAGAAAATGAAGGGAAATGGAAAGTCACATGGAGTTAGTACAGGAAGATGTCCTGCCCACCCAAATGGGTATTTGGCCACCACCCAAATGCAGTGCATCGTAAGCACTGAAGGGACAGCCTGCTGGGGCCGTGTCTGGCTGCTGGCCCCGGTCCTGAAGACGGACATCACTGTGGTCAATATGGTCATCGGAGATGCAGCTGGAAGCATTGAAAGGTTTGCATATGAGGACTGATTTATAAAAATTAATCTGCAATTCCAAAAGATAGAAGACTGTATTAGAATAGTATTCAGCATATATGAAGTCTATGCCTGGGTTATAGACAATATGTGCACAGCACTATTTCAAGTTTAGAAGATGAGAAACAGGTGGCCTCTCTTGTTCTAGGACACAGAGCAGGATGCTTATTTTCCACAGCTGGGCTGTGGACCAGTTGCTCTCTGTGCATCATAATGAGCAAATGCTCATGTCCTAGCCTTTCAGCCACTTCCGCAGGTCCCTTCCACAAGCAGCGGGTGCCAGAGTGCTTACAGCTAAATGCGTAGCTTTTCTCATTTTGTTGAAATGACAGTTTGTGCAAAAAGTCAATATGTAAGACACAACTGAGAGTTGCTACTGAAGAGGTGGCGAGTGTCCTGCAGCCCTTCCTTTGGGTGTCCTCTGAGGCAGTTTCCTGGAGCAGGGTTGAAAGCCATAAGGAAAATTCAGGTCCCCTGCCTGCCTACAAGCAAAATTTCTTCATCTTGTGATACAATAACAGTTTATGAGCATTTGGTAGCATGAGAAACAGTAGCAGTAGTCAAGGCAATAGATGGATCTGGCAGCATAAAAATTAACAGGGTAGAGTCTAGGAGCCTCTATCTATAATCCCATAGGAAAGGCCTGCAAGGATGTCACCCTGAGCGAGACCAGCCAGGCAGGTGGGATAGGGTGGGGAGATGACTTTAAGGAAGTACATTTAGAGACAAAGGCATGATTTGGGGGGCTATTTGCCAGGGCAATTGAGAGGGGAAATTCCTGTTATTAATCTAGCCTGAAATTGTGCAATGCACATAATTTTGGGGGGTAGGGTATTACAATTTAACCAGATGGCCTGCAATATGCTGTAGTCACATCCACTTGTGAATTAGAATGTTGCTGGGCATTAGGGTTCTTATCCAATCCTAAGATTTGTGCTGCTTATTTTTACTGTTTCTGGTTTGGAAATCAGAAGAGAAGTACCAACAGGAGGTTTTAGAGAGATGCAAAACTGAGAGGAGCTGACAGGTTCAAATGTATATCACTGGGTGGTGGGACTCACACCTTTGCTATTTCATGAACAAGAAAAACAAGAGAATTGATGAAACTGAAGATTCACAAGCATACCTTGGCAATGTTATGGAAAAAAAGACATGATAAAAAGGATACAGGGGTACGTGGCTTAGGTCAAATTACTAAAATGGGCTCGTGGCTCACTCCTGTAATTTGAGCACTCCGGGAGGCTGAAATCGGTGGATTGTTTGAACCCAGAAGTTCAAGACCAGCCTAAGCAAGAGTGAAACCCTATCTCAACTAAAAATTGAAACAAACAAACAAAAATAGCTAGCCAGGCATGGTGCAGTATGCCTATAGTCCCAGGTACTTGGGAGACTGAAGCAAGAAGATTATCGTGAACCCAGGAGTTTGAAGTTGCTGTAAAGGTATAATGATGCCACAGTACTCTATCTAGGGTGACAGAGGACAGAGTGAGATTTGATCTCAATTAAAAAAACAAACAACCAAAAAGCATATTGATAAAATGAAGAAATTGGAGAAGTTGCAACAGGGCCTGTAGCCTGTAATTAGGACCACAGTTCGGTCATGAAAGATGAGTTTGACCTTGTTGAGAAGGGATCAGTGTATGATTCCGATGGCCCTATTCAAAGGGCCCCCAACATTCAACCTCCAATGGTACTTGGGACCACGTAGTATCCTGGACTATTTCTAAGTTTGGGCGTTTTGGCGGCAGTGTCAAATTCCATGGACTTCCACCCCGAGGTGATGAATTTATTGAACAAATGTGTTCTATCTCGAGGACAGGCCAGCTCACAGTCCGTCCCACACGGTCTCTGAAAGCCAGTGTTGTTATTCTTCCTCTGGGTGGGCATGCACATGAGAAGTTTTAGGTGGGAGCTGGAGGGAGGGAAAGGGAAGGTCAATATTTATGAGTGGATTTTTAAGATTTTATTTTATTTTTCTTATTTTATTTCCATGATCAGCATCTGCTTTCTGGTGTCTAAGGCCCCGTGGCTTCGCATTTATAAGTGCCTAAAAACAAAACCTTATTATAGGAAATTAGATTTTTTTGCTTTAGCTTATTTTTCATTTTTGATTTCATAAAAATGGCAAGAAATTCTATTATCAGAGAGAAGGCTTTCAGTTAGAATGTTATTAAAACAAATGCCCCCAAATGCCTGCTATTGAGACTGGGCCCTTTTGTAAAAGTGGAAATAATATTCACCACATTGCCCAAGTTTTCTGCAGGCCCAGCCCAAAGAACACGTGCGTTCTTCCCTCCTGTCCCACCCGCAGGTTGTTGCTTGATTTCTTCCTTCTTTTAATTCCTTGCTGTCGGTTTGAGGAGCTTCTCTTCTTTACACATGACTAAACTTGGCCTGGAACCTGCTCCTGTGTTTCTGGGGGCAATCTCATCCTGGGCCCTCAGTTCTAATCATTTAAACCACATGACTAATCTATGGAAAATCCCCAGGTTTTAGCCATTTTCAGACATTCTGGCATCTTTGCAAGAAATATGTAATTTTTCCAAAAGGCTGAGTTTTGTGTGTGTGCATCTGTGTGTGTGTTTGGTTAATTTATTAATACACCATTCACCAATTCTGTTCTGATGAATCATGATGCTTTTGCCAAATAGATGACCTAGTTTTCCAGTGTCTGGTACAAGCGGGGGTGTTGGTGTTGCCTTAGAGTTGAATGAGGATCAGCCGTGTGTGTCGGACACCCACTGTGTGCCTCATACCGCAACTGGCAGCTGCAAACAAGTTGGAAAGAAAGCAGAGACAGCCGTATTTGCCCTCGAGGAGCTCGTCCATAATGGGGAAATGGGGTGAAAGATAAACATTAATGAAAACAATTTAAAAAACAGAAAAGAATCAAATGCCAATGACTTAAAGTGCCCTGACTCTGGCTGGCTGCCCCAGGATAGGACCCCCCCAGGAACTGCGCCTGAGTGAGAGACCAAGGAGTGGCACCGAGACCCCTATCTCAGGAGGGTGCTCAGCAAACTTCAGTTACTGGGTGGGGGGAGGCGGCCTAGTAACACAATTTCTGCCATATTCTATTTCCTTAAAGTTTTTAAACATTTTGCTAAGTTTGTCTACAACTTACATTCATTTATTTAAAAACTACTAAAGATTAAAAGGAAATTAATACCAATATTGCTACCATAAATGTAAACAGGTAATAAAGACATATGCTACTTTGTGTTCATTGTAAGAACACAAAACAGTATGTTTACCTTTTAGCTAATCATTGTTGCCAGGGAGGTCCTGAGCTTCAGGCTGGTTGTTTTGTTATAAAGAGAGACTGACAACTGTCAATAAGAGGTGATAAAGATACACCAAATCCAAGTTAAGACCAATTCTTTGATGGAAAAAGGGAACGTAAAAGAATGGAAAGGGAACAACATTCTCACTCTGATGTGGCATTATTTTCTCCTGAGAATCCATCCATAGTCCAGAAGAATCTGATATTGCTAGCCCTGGAAGGTGTACTTTGGAAAACTCTATTATAGTCTAGGAAGGGGCACTAATTGTGGACCGAATGTTTGTGTTCCCCATAAAGCCCATGTGTTGAAATCTAATCCCCCACATGATGGTATTAGAGAGAAGGTTGGGCTGTTGCAAGGTGATTAGGTTATGGGGGTGGAGCCTTCTTGAACGGGATTAGTGCCTTTATAAAAGAGGCCTGTGGGCACTCCCTCACCCTCTCCGCCATGTGAAGGTACAGTGAGATCACCATCTATAAAGCAGGCAGTGACCCTCACCAGATGCTGAGTTTTTCAACACCTTCATCTTGTACTTTGCAGCCTCTAGGACAGTGAATAATAAATGGTTGTTGTTTAAGCCATCCATTTTAGGGTATTTTTGAAGCAGCCCTAACAAACTAGGTCAGTGGTCACTCTAGGGCAGTGATTTTCAACCATTCTTATCTCACTGCACAGTTGAAACTATAGTCAAACTTACACAGCACTTATGTTGCTCAAAAAAAAAAGAATAAAAAAATATATACTTACTGTGCTTTGAACTTCTTTCAAAATTAATTTATTGACAGAGAGGAGGGAAGGGGGATTGGTGTGCTCCCACTTAATGGGCATAATGTAGGGTATATGGCCGCATACCTTTTGGGTGCAGGACACAACTACCAGAGGGACTCTACCTAACAAATGTAAATATTGTAATGTAGTTGTACTGTCATATTAACCTGAAATAAAATTAAAAAGAAAAAAACACTTTTCTATAAAAGAAAGAGTGATTATATATTTAATGATATTTCAGTCAAGGAAAAAAATAATTTAATTTTATTTAAAATTTACAGCACACCTAAGATCCTCTCGTGGCAGTTGAAAATCACTACTCTAGGGACCCAATCACAATTTGACACCATTCCCAGTGCAACGCCCAAAGCAGTTTTGTTGTGATTTAGTCAAAACCAGTTCTCGAGAGGTCCAGTTCCATGGGCAAAGCAAAAAAATAGCCAGGGTTTTGTGTGGCAGAGAAATTTGGGAGTCAGACATTGCTATGATGGTTTGTACTGACAAGGCTCCTTAGGCCAAAAGAACCACTGTGGATGCAAGTGTGTGGAGGAAGATCCAGGCAGGAAAGGGATGAGGTGGTGTTTAGGGGCTGCACAGGGATCTGGCATTGGCTGTGAGCACACCTGGCTCTGCGGACCACACCTATGCATTTCCTCCCGCTGTGTGGGTCAATTTCAGCCTCTGCACACTGAGCAGAGGAGGCATTTCCTGCTCAGCTCCCAGTTTGGCCTTCATTCCCAGACACTACCGCTCAGATATCTCCTGGCCTCTTGCTGTGCTTCTTGCACAGCCCATGGTGCTCTAAGGTTGTTAAGATAATTGTAAAAAGATGTTAAAGAAAGCAGACTGAAACACATAATGACAACATTGATAGACCTTAGACTGTGAAAAAAAATCTTTTCCTCTACCCATTTCAGGTTCTACAGCTGGCCCCTATGAATGGGACTGGTCAATGATTAACTAGAGGAAAATAAATAAGTTTATTAGCGTGTGCACTGTGTTTACACATAGGAGCACCAAAGATCAGTAACCAAAGGGGTGGTAAGAATTTAGGTTCATATATCATCCTAGGCTAAAACAAAGGAAAAGGGGTTTGGAACTTCTGGATAGGGGAGGTAAGTTACAGGAATGTGAAGAGGGGAAGTATGGTAAACAAGGGTTGTTGAGCAAGATTGGTTGTGCAGATTTAAGACAAGTCCGCCTCTGATAAGAGGTGTTAAGAGTCCTCTTTTACTGGTATGGGAGAGAAGGACACCTTTTACAAAAGCAAATGTCCTTTACAAAAGGAAAACTTGTACTTTGTTCTTAGAGCTTTCTCATGTCTTTCGGTTTTCAATGGCCTTTAGCTCAGAATAGTCCACATGCCGAAGAGGCATGTTTTGTAGAAGCATACTCTGGGATCCTTCAAGAGGAAGATGTTCAAAGTGTGCTGTCTTTAGGTGCAGGTACCACCCCCATATAACTAGGCATCTTCCCACTAAAAGGTTTAAACTAGGGCTCATTTCCTCTGAAGTTATAAACCGTCTGTGCTGATAATGAATCCACTTTCTCTGCATGTTCCCCCACTCCCAAGTATCCAGAGATCCCTGAAGCTGCATCTGTTCCCATGGCCAAGGCTGTCTCAACATGAGGTCCAGCACAAGATATGATTAGTAACAACATAGAGGGAGCCCAGCAACCCAGCAATTGAGGAGTTGCCCACCTACATACCTGTGAACTAGGCTCAGGCACAATTTCCAGCCCTACCAGGGGATAGCATTGACTTCTCGGACTTCCAGGCCTAGGTGGAATGAACCCCCCCCCAGAGTCATGGCCTAAGGATCCATCAGCATTGTGGTCAAGGTCCACTGCCAAGGTGCAGTGGGGTGTGCATGCCCCTATACAGGCTCTCCCTCCCCTCTGTGCCCGCTTCGTATCTCGAGTCACATTGTTCTACACCGACATGCTAGAACACGATGTGCTTCCAGCTTGACTTATTATTTGTGTTTTTAGCCCCATCTCCATATCTACTATGGCATTCTAAGCTGGCAACATCAAAACCTTCTTTAGCTAGTTTAAGAAGAAAATATACACATGAAATGTAATAATTCAAGGGTTTACAATCTATGGACGTGCCAGTGTTAGGCTTGGAGCCATGCAATCAGGAGCAGTGCCCACAGGACTGGCCAGTAAAAACTCGGGATACCTCAGATCCCAGTACTGGCACTAGACCCTGGACAAGGGCCTCTGCCACTGTTGCCACCTGTCAGGATAACTCCTCCATCATCTCCAGCTGGAAAGGCATTCACCAATTCTATCTTCTTGGCCTCTTTTTACTTTGGCATTTCCTGTCAGTACATCTGATTTTTGAAGTCCAAGGCTGGCAAGGATCTGTGTCTTGGTTCCACCTTGGGGCAGTAGGGTTTATAATGAAGCACATTCTCCAAATAGAAGAAGCCTGTTTAAATACTAGAGAAGCCACACCACCTGTTAAATATGAGGTCTGACAATTAAGGTTTGCAAATTTACCACCGTGGCTTATTTTGACAGCACTGTACAGACAGCTCACTAAATTTGCATAATCAGTGTCTCATGGCTATGTTCATATAGATGTGTGGCAGTGTCTTGCTGAGTAGCAGTCATTATTGTGTGTATTTTTGTGTGCAGTTGCAAGAATATCAGAGCTTGAATTAGAGCAATGAACAAATATTAAAATTCTCGTTAACCTTGGCAAGAGTGGAAGTGAAATCTGAGACATGTTTGTGCAAGTTTATGGGGATAATGCCATGAAAAAACCAGCAGTGTACAACTGGCTGAAACATTTTTCTGAGAGGAGAGAAAGAATCACTGATGAAGAGAGATCAAGGTGGCCAGTAAGAAATAGAACTGACACAAACATTGCAGAAATTGTTCAAATTGTGTGTCAAAATCATTGGTTGACTCTGAGAAGCATAGCAGATCAAGTAAACATCAAGAGAGAAACAGGAGTATCGTAACTTAAAATCTTGGCATGAGAAAGGTGCATGCAAAAACGGGCCCAAAGGAGCTCACAGATGAACAAAAGCAAAGGAGAGTCGAAGTTTGCCAAGACCTTTTGGAGAGGGAAGATGATGTTTTGGGCTGTGTTATCACTGGTGATGAAACATGGGTGGACCCATACGATCCTGAAACAAAGCATCAAAGGGCACAATAGAAGAAGTCAGCTAATTCTCCCTGACCAAAAACGTTTCATTAGTTTAAATCAAGAGTTGAAACGATATTGCTAATCCTTTTTGATATCAGAGGGTTTTTCAGGATGAATTTGTACAAACTAGAGAAACAGTTAACCAAGTTTACTATTTGGAAGTGCTGAAAAGGCTGTATGAAAAAGTTAGATAAAAACAATAAAACGACCTGAACTTTTCGCCAACAACTCATGGCTCTTGCATTACATCAGCTCAAACAGCACTGTCTGTATGAGAATTTTTAGATAGTAAACAACCGTATTGGAACACCCTCCCAACTCACTTGATGTTGCCCCCCAAGACATTTTTCTTTACCTGAAGATAAAGGAAATACAGAAAGGAAGACATTTTGATGATATTCAGGATATCAAGGGTAATACTGAGAGCCCTGATGGCCATTCCAGAAAGAGAGTTCTAAAATTGCTTTGAAGGGTAAACTTAATTGTCAGACATTGTATGTTGAAGATATAAAATAAAAGGCTTCCAACATTTCTTTAAAAAGGAACCAAACCCTAATTTTATCTTTAAACCATTTTGGTTGGAAAAATCTATACACAGGGGATCCTGGAGTTATGGGAATGACTGAGATTTCAGCGGCATCCACTGGGGATTTGAGGGCAAAGGGATCAGAAGGATCCCATTTACACAGTGGTCATCCACAAGTATTTCCTACGGACCCATGATGTGCCAGGTTGATCTCCGGATGGATTCCCACCCCCCTGCTCAAAAATGAGCCACACACTGATGATTTTCCACACAGTATATGAACAGATGCAAAAACCCAAGAGAAATTACAAGGGAGTTTCATCTGCCCTGAATTGTGATGTGGGAACTTGTCTCCTGGTTATAGGGCAAGTCAACTGGAAAATTACTCCAGGCTGACCTATCTTAGGAAATGCTCTATTTTAAATCAGTTCTGGGAGGGTGAGGGGGAAGCTCTTGCAAGCTGTCTCTTCCTTTGAGGCAGAAGTGAAGTACTTGTATCACATCGAGAATTAAGTCTTGTTAAGGTATCAATTCTGTTAGAGAAAGTTTTGTCTCTGTCAGCTTATTGATTTTGCCAATGCTGGACACTAGGCTACCAAACAATACATTTCTGATACCCAAGCCCAGGAATTTGTGTATAACAAAGCCTGCAGGGCTCTGTGACTCTGAGGTTTATGGCAATGATAAAAGAATTTATTCAGAGCAACCGAAACCAAATTCTGAAATGAGAATAATTGTTTTATCAGCTAAGTCCTGTGTGGGGGATGGGAGAGATGCACATGACCCAGTTGTCTTTCCTTTGTTTATAACTTTCCTCCTCTATTACCAATCACTGCCAATATCTAAATTTAACATCCCAACACCAAGGCAAAACAACACATGTAATTTCCAAGAATCTAAACAAACATGAAACATAATAGTACATGAATTCAGCTACACGAATTGTGAGACTTGCATTTCTTTTCGATTTTGTTTGGGGATGGTATAAAGTTTTCAAGTTTTTCATCATCATAGAAGCAGAAAGGATGGTAAATTATGTCGCACACATCGTGGAGGGAATGCACCAATGCTCTGTCAGCTTCAATGTCCTCACTCGCAAACCCTCCACCTCTGATGGGGGGGGAGGAAAGTTGAGTGCACCTGTAATTTATTACAGTAACTTTAACCTAATTACAATTAATAAAACAAAACTAGGAACACCAAATAGCTAGGTTAATGAAAATTTCGAACAACCCAAGCCAATTCCCTAACACCCCTGCAGGGGTCTTGCTACTGCTGCTGTACCGTATACCCTGTTTAAAGATTTGGGCTCTCACCTGGGTCTTTGTGCTTCCAGTCCCTCTTGGAAAGGCACTTCTTGTCTATTTCTGTCTTGTTCCTCCTCTGCCTGGCTTGGATCTTGCCTGGTGTTCAAATTTCCTAGGACCTGGGAATGAACATATTTTGCTTTTAGCTGATTTGGAATGTGGCTCCTGCCTCTGGTGTCAATGCTTTGGCAAGACCCCTCTTTATGCTGCAGGCCACATGAAGCCCAGGTATCTGTGGTGGTGGCCATTAGGCCCCTATCAGCTGAGGAATATCTGCCTGTCATCTGGTCCTTGCCCTAGGAAATTCTGTTCCAATTCTGACTAGCTGGTTCTGGTATTAGATTAACATATAAGGTCAGATAATTAAGTTTATGAATTCATCCTAGAAAAAGTGCTACATGCCTCATTGCTGAATGATCACCTTTGAAGTACTCCCCAAGGGACGCTATGAAGCGATGCCAGAGCCTAGTTCACCCTTCAAAGCAGTTTGTGATAGGAAAAAATAGAGGTGATATGTGAGGATGTAAGTTGATGTCGGATCAAAGAGGGTCTTGAATACTTATTGAAGAACTGAGGGTTCATTATGGAGATGATGGCTGTGAATGTTTCCTGAGAAAGGTCATGACAGGTCTCAGCTTTGGACCTATGTCTGGGATAAATGGGACTGGACATAATGGTAACTAGGTGTGCAGGTGGATGAAGGAGAGAGAAATGCAAAAAATGATGTCAGATTCCCACCTTAGAGACTGGGTGAGGTGAGATCATTGGATATGCTGCTGGTGGGAGGGAGACATGTGCTTTTGGACATGGTAACTTCAGGTAGAGAGGGGATATCCCTGAGGAGTGATCTAGAGTCACTGAGATGAGGGCATGGAGCTGGGGGAATGCATCGATGGCATCATGTGTCATTAGGAACATGAGCTGTTCGGGTGATCCAGGCAGAAAATCTTTGTGGTCCATTCACAAAGATCTGAACTTGGGCTCCAGGACAAACTCGAGAGCTCTGGGCCTGACACAGAGACAGTGTGGCATGGTGGGAGGAGCACAGGCTTTTAGATAGATGAATTGGGTTCAAACATACTCCCCTATTTATGTGTGACCTGGACCAGGTTACTTAACACCTGTGGGCCTGCATCTCTTGATCTGTAAAATGAGATTACTAATAACACTCTCAGACAGGGTCACAAGGCTTCTAATGCTGCCTCCAGGGCTTCCTGTGTCACCTGCTGCAAGTAGGTGGGTACTTAATTGCATTAATAGCTATTATTATTACCAGACTTCTGTGTTCACAAATGATCACAAGATGTTATGAAATGTGCGTTTTAAATCATTGGATAAGTCCCTCTCATGTTTGCACAGTGTTTCTAAGGTCAGTAGTTTTAGTGAGGCACTCATGGTCTTGGAGAGTATTAACCTGTGTCCTGGGTGAAGACCCTGAGGCTAGAGTGGGTGAGAGGGCAGCAAGGCTGCAGGCTCCAGCCTGCCCTCCTCGCCGTGAAACTGACCAGACATCTGCAACTATAGGAGGAACATGCCGAATCTCGCCAGCTTGTCAGATCTGTCCTTTTTTCCCTCCTTTCAATTGGAAAATGTGGCTGGGAATGCAGACTAATTATGCCTTAAGTCACCCCCTGGGTATGATGGCTCACTCTTTCCTCCTGAGAAAGACAAGTGCACATCCCCATCCCCAGCTTCTATCTTTGTGTGCAGCTGCTTTGTGCTGACCCTGGAATGAGCTTGCTGATTACAAGCCTCGTCCTCCATAGTCCGGGCTTCCACCTTCAACCCTGTCACCATCTGGACAGATTGTATGGAAATGGGAGGAGGAGGGGCCACAAGCAGTGGCCCTTTGCATGAGTGATTTTGTTGGTTCTAAACTTGCAGAGGGCTGGAGAGTCCCTGCCATGTGCACACAACACGCAGGTCAGTGGGGCAGGTCAGAGAGAGGATGCAGAAACCCAGAAACAAAGGCCTGTCCTTCACGGCCATTCATTGTCCTCAGTAGAAGCCATCCATCACGCCACTTCCCCCTGCAGCTGGAGGAGCCAGCTGCCTCACAGCAGGATCTGTTCCTTCTCTTGCCTGCCCCAGGAGCTCTTGATGTCTGTCTTTTCAAAGCTATTTCCTCTTCAGACTCCTTACACACAATAACACTAGTGGACCGGGTGCAGGAGAGATGAATGTTTGAAGGCTGTGAGGCCAGCCTCATTTCAGACTCTTTTGAAGTTTTTCCGTTGTGGTGGGTGGAGGAATGTGGTGGGTAGGTCATCTTGGCTGGTCGTGTAGAAGTCCACAGCAAAATGGAGGAGCCCTTGAAGTCAAGTTTCTGAGTGCAAAGACAAGCAATGTTTTCAGATTCCCTCATGTTACGGCTAAATCAGAAGAGCCAGCAGCACGTACTAGACTGCCCATTGCTTGCATGAATCAGGTGGTCTTGCTCTTTTTTACATTGCTCTTGTGATGATATAAACACTGGACTTCCAATGAATCCACAGGGAATCTGTTATTGCATGTACACATCACCCAGCTCTTGTTAAGATGTTATTGCAGAATTTTTCCAGAGCCACGAGCAAAGTCTGGTTATGATTCAGTTATGATAGAAACACGCTGTGTGCGTGTTGCAAGGTAACAGATTAGATTGAATGACTCAAATGGGCAGTTAACTTAGATTTAATGGGACTGTAATTGTACAGTGAATTTTAAATGCCCTTTTGATTATTGCATCAGGGTTATATTGAAATACAGACTTGTCATTATGTCTTGATGTTTTAAAAACAATTACATCAAATCTAATGAGAGGGAACCTAGTAAGAACACCCAATTACTTCTGAAGCATGCCAGGTTTTCCATTGCAGCTCTGGTTTTCACCGACCTTGACATTTTTTCCCAATCATGATATTAAGATAATGAATTTGGTTGGTATAATTAGTAATTATTGTCATCGTAGTGTTTTTCTAATAAGCACCTCAAATTACCCCGTCTACATTTTCTTCTTCGGGCTGCTTCCTAGTACTCATGTTTGTTTCCCTCATTCCTCTAGGGCTGGGGAAAATAAGAAATAAAAATGCTTAGGATTCTCTGGGATGAGTTTGTTCTTTCATCTAATTCAATGAACAGTTTGAGTGCCTACAATATTCTAGGCTTGATGCTAGGTACAGGGCATTAAAATGACTTCAAACGCTGTCCCCATACTCAACTAGCTTTTCTTTCTTTTTACCTCCTCTACTTCCTCCTCCTTCCCTTTTCTTCTCCCCCTTCATCCGCTGTCATCATAGCTGTCGCTGTCATTTTTATCATTTATTGAGTATTTACTATATAGAGGCTGCCATACTAATTTCTTTTATGTGTTTCATATTAACGACATCTATAAGAACCCATGATTAGGTACCATTAAGATTCTCATTCTTCAGATGAAGAAATTATTCTTAGGGAAGTTAAATACCTCAATACAAGAGCTGTGTTGCAGATTCTACCTTCAGAACCATAAATGCATGTGACTACCTGTGTCAGTCTGTTGCTCTCAATATTTGTAGCAGCATTCCAGGACCTGAAGAATAGGATGGCATTCTTACAGTGTTCAATAACTGAGTCTTCATTATCTCTACAAGCTCTGATTCCACTTGTGTGCCCTAAAAATAATCTGGCTGGAGCAATTATTCAACTTTCTCATCTCTTCTACTTTCCAGGACTTTGACACATGTCTCCTTTAGATGACAATGTCTTCTTTTTCCCTCTTCCACCTGCCAAAGCCCTTCTCACCCTACAAGGTGGTAACTGTGCCCCATCACCATGAAATTCTCTTTGGCCTTCTAAGTAAGAATCAATCACACTTTCTTCCATGAACTTGATAATCTCTTGTGGTCCAAAGCCCTTTCTGTTTTGGATCTGATAAATGGTTCATCCTCAATACTTTTCATCACTCCATACTTTTCTGGAGTAGAAATTGCGCATCGTGGTAGCTACATGACACCTAGCACAATTCCTTGTAAATTCAAGTTCTACAAAAAGACTTGTTGAATTTATTTATCTGTGAGAGATACTTGGCTCAGTTTAAGATGCTACATGTTAGGGAGGAATGTGCCATATAATTTCAAGCAATGGTTTTTGAAATCCCTTCAAAGGATTTTTATCAGAGTATAGCCATTTACAGAGGACTCAGAATGATTTTTATTCACCAGAAAATGAACTAGTAACATTCATAAGAATCATAGAAAATGTAAAAATCATTGCTTTCTGCAACTCTGAGAATACTCATAGAAAAAGCTTTAAACAAAATTAATGTGAACATGAAATTTTTTAGAGGTAAGGGCCTAATCTCAATTGACCTTTGCTTCTAAAATAATGGAATGATACCAGCATGGGCTTGTAAATTTAATTTTATTGTGTTTAGAGCTAGGCTATGTATATATAAATCTCAAGATAGATATCACACGTCTTTTTTTTTGTTGTTGGGGATTCATTGAGGGTACAACAAACCATGTTACACTGATTGCATTTGTTGGGTAAAGTTCCTCATACAATCGTGTTTTGCCCCCAAAAGGTGTGGCACACAGCAAGACCCCACCCCCCTCGCTCCTTCCCTCTTTCTGCTCTCCCCTTTCCTCACCCCCACTGTGTCAATAATTGTCATTAATTGTCCTCATATCAAAATTGAGTACATGGGATTCATGCTTCTCCATTCTTGTGATGCTTTACTAAGAATAACGTGTTCCACTTCCATCCAGGTTAATACAAAGGCTGTAAAGTCTCTATTTTGTTTAATGGCTGAATAGTATTCCTTAGTGCACATGTACCACAGCTTGTTAATCCATTCTTGGGTTGGTGAGCAGTTAGGCTGTTTCCACATTTTGGCGATTGTGAATTGAGCTGCAGTAAACAGTCTAGTGCAAGGGTCCTTATGATGAAAGGACTTTTTCCTTCTAGGGAGATGCCCAGTAATGGGATGGCAGGATCAAATGGGAGTTCTAGCTTGAGTTCTTTGAGAGTTCTCCATACTACCTTCCAAAATGATTGTATTAGTTTGAAGTCCCACCAGCAATGTAAAAGTGTTCCCTTCTCTCCACATCCATGCCAGCATCTGCAGTTTTGAGATTTTGTGAAGTGGGCCATTCTCATTGGGGTTAGATGGTATCTCAGGGTGGTTTTGATTTGCGTTTCTCTAATAATTAGGGATGATGAGCATTTTTTCTTATGTTTGTTAGCCATTCATCTGTCTTCTTTAGCAAAAGTTCTATTCATGTTTCTTGCCCATTGATATATGGGATTGTTGGCTTTTTTCATGTGGATTAATTTGAGTTCTCTATAGATCCTAGTTATTAAGCTTTCATCTGATTCAAAATATGCAAATATCCTTTCCCATGGGGTAGGTTGACTATTTGCTTTGGTTGTTGTCTCCTTAGCTGTACAGAAGCTTTTGTGTTTAATTAAGTGTCATTTGCTTATTTTTGTTGTTATTGCAATTGCCATGGCAGTCTTCTTCATGAAATCTTTCCTTAGGCTGATATCTTCCAATGTTTTCCAATGCTTTCTTTTAGGATTTTTATTGTTTTATGCTTTAAATTTAAGTTTTTTATCCATCTTGAATCAATTTTTGTGAGTGGAGAAAGGCAAGGGTTCAGTTTCAGTCTTTTACATGTGGATATCCAGTTCTTCCAGCACCATTTATTGAATATGGAATATTTCCTCCAGGTATGTTCTTTATTGGTTTATCAAAAATTAGGTGGTTGTAAGATGTTAGTTTCATTTCCGGGTTTTCTATTTGATTCCAAATGTCTATGTCTCTATTTTTGTGCCAGTACCATGCTATTTTGACCACTATGTCTTTGTAGTACAGCCTAAAATCTGTTATGGTGAAGCCCCCAGCTTTGTTTTTATTGCTAAGAATTGCTGTAGCTATACGGGGTTTCTTCTAGTTCCATGTAAAATGCAGAATCACTTTTTCTAAATCTTGAAAATACGATGTTATTGATCATCAAAAATACAATGGTAGCTTAATTGGGCTGGCATTGAATAGGTAGATTGCTTTGGGAAGTATAGACATTTTAACAATGTTGATTCTTTCCAGCCATGAGCATCATACGTTCTTCCATTTGTTAAGATCCTCTCCTATTTCCTTTCTTAAGATTTCATAATTTTCTTTATAGAGGTCCTTCACCCCCTTTGTTAGGTATATTCTGGGGTATTTTATTTTCTTTGAAGCTATGGTGAAGGGAGTTGTGTCCTTAATTAGCCTCTCATCTTGACTGTTATTGCTGTATACAAAGGCTACTGACTTGTGAACATTGATTTTATATCCTGAGACATTACTGTATTTTTTGGTGACTTCCAGGGGTCTTGTGGTTGAGTCTTTGGGGTTCTCTAAGTATAAGATCATATCATCAGCAAAGAGGGAGAGTTTAACCTCCTCTGCTCCCATTTGGATGCCCTTTACTTCCTTGTCTTGCCTAATTGTATCGGCTAGAATTTCCAGCACTATGTTGAATAGTAATGGTGACACAGGACAATCTTGTCTGGTTCCAATTCTAAGAGGAAAAGGTTTCAGTTTTACTCCATTCAGTAAAATATTAGCTGTGGGTTTGTCATAGATAGCTTTGATCAGTTTCAGAAATGTGCCACATATGCCTATACTCTTCAATGTTCTAAATAGAAAAGGATGCTAGATTTTATTGAATGCTTTTTCTACATCTATTGAGAGGATCATATCTTTATTTTTGTTTCTGTTAATATGGTGGATAACGTTTATGGACTTGCGTATGTTAAACCAGCCTTGCATCCCTGGGAGTAAACCTACTTGATCATAATGTATGAGTTTTTTAATGATAAGCTGTAATCTATTGGCTAGGATTTTGTTGAGAATTTTTGCATCTATATTTATGACTGAAATTGGTCTGAAATTTTCCTTTTTAGTTGGGTCTTTTCCTGGTTTTGGTATCAGGGTGATTTTTGTTTTGTAGAACTTGTTGGGGAAGATTCCTTCCTCCTCAATTTTTTGGAATAATTTCTGCAGTACGGGAATGAGCCCTTCCTTGAAAGTTTGATAAGAATTCTGGTGTGAAACCATCTGAACAAGGGCATTTTTTTGTTGGAAGATTTTTTATGTTTCTATAATCTCAGTACTTAAAATTCGTCTGTTCAGGAGCTCTATTTATTCCTGGCTAAGTTTAGGGACAGGGTGTAATTCCAAATATTGATCCATTTCCTTCACATTGTCATATTTCTGGGCATAGAGTATCTGGTAGTATTCAGAGATGATCTCTTGTATCTCTGTGGCATCAGTTGTAATTTCCCCTTTATCATTTCTGATTGAGGTTACTAGAGATTTTGCTTTTCTATTTCCAGTTAGTCTGGCCAAAGATTTATCTATTTTATTTATTTTTTTAAAAAAACAACTTCTTGTTTCATTAATTTTCTGGATGAGTCTTCTGTTTTCAACTTCATTGATCTCTGATTTAATTTTGGACATTTCTTTTCTTCTGCTGGGTTTAGACTTAGATTGTTCTTCTTTTTCCAATTACATAAGATGGCTTGTGAGTTTGTTGATGTGCTCTCTTTCTGTTTTCTTGAATGTAGGCATCTAAAGCAATAAATTTTCCTCTCAAAATTGCTTTTGCAGTATCCCACAGGTTTTGGTAGCTTGTGTCTTCATTGTTGTTATGCTTGAGGAAGTTAATAATTTCCTGTTTTATTTTTTCCTGCACCCAACTGTCATTCAACAGAAAGTTGTTTAATTTCCATGCCTTTGTGTGGAGTTGAACATTTTTGTTGGAGTTGAGTTTCACCTTTAGTGCCTTGAGGTCTGAGAAAATACAAGGTAAAATTTCAATTCTTTTGATTCTGTTGAGGTTTGTTTTGTGTCCTAGGATATGATCAATTTGTCCTAAAAATAAAATTTGAAAGATAAAAAAAGAGAGGGAGGAAGGAAGGAAGGAAAAGAGAGAGGGAAAGATAGAGGGAGGGCAAGCAGAGAGGCTTCTATACCAATCAGAAACATTGTTACGCAGGTGAGAAGGAGGTTTTATGTTTCAGCTCACTAATCAAACACTAATCTAGACTTTGCTGTGAAGGTATATTGTAGATGTGGCTAAAATCCACAACCAGTTCACTTTAAGGGGATTTCCCTGTGATAATATGAATGAACATAATCCAATCGGTTTAAGCCCTTAAGAGCAAAACCTAAGGTTTCTCAGAGAAGAAATTCTGCCTCAACTCTACAAGCATTACCTCCTGCTTGCCAGCTTGCCTTACAAACTTCAAACTTGGTAGTCCCTACAATAACAGGAGCCAATTCCTAGTTACTTATAGTTACATATAAGCAAATACATATATGTTCATGTATGTTTGTGTCATGTTTATGTATATGTATATACATGAAATTGGTTCTGAACTCTGACTGATAAGGTACATAAGGTAAACTCGGGGCTCACCTGCTATTCGGGGAACACCTCCTTTATGTAAGGATTTGATGGGAAAAAATTGCTTGCAAATTTTATCAAAAGGAACAAATTCTGCCAACATGTAATAATTAACTGTGTCTACATGAAGATGTTTTCATTTTCACTGTTGCATTCTCATTAATTTACTTAGTTTGTTTTTCAAAATACCTGCAGAATCCTTGACAACATTTTCACTAAACATACTGAGATTTAAATATGCTCTTGGACCTCATAATTTTATTTCCAGGGATCAGAAGAGTGAAGTTTAAATTGATTGCCATTCACAGGACAGTCTCACGGGTATATAGCAGGAACAGAAATAATTACCATTATTTTCTACTGATCTGAATGTGTCTATCTGGTAGCATTACAAGTTGTTTAATGATTTACATAAAATTAGACTATGTTGTGTATAAACACCGGGGAATCATTGGTGAAAATATTTATGTGTGACACATTTTTGTACACATATATTAAAATGTGAATATCATCTTAAGGTATCACATTATGTTAATAAATATCAAATGATATGTGGGTGTTGCAGAGCTTATAAAGACATTATAGATACCGAGGTGCAAGAGACAGTGTCATAGAGGTGACTGTACTTGAGTAAGGCTCAAGATAATAGGCAGGACATGGTCAACCACACACAGGAGTCAGGGCACACTGAATCTAAGAAAAGTTAAAAGCAAGGACTGAATACCATTAAAAATGCTGAGGGATTTGGAGACCATAAGTAGACCACTGCTAAGGAGGGTAAAGTAAAAGAAAGTTTCACAATTGGCCATTTTAAAGAAAAGACAACAAAGGAAACCAAAGCACAACTCTGTGCTGGCCATTCAGGCTCCGGGAGTGATTGCACAGCCTGCAATGCATACTGCTAATAAAGAAAGATTTACTCAAAAAACGAAGTTGGTGTAAATCGCAATAAACAGTAACACTTTAAAATAATTGTCTAATCAATATTAATTCCTCTAGTATCTATTTAATAGCATTAATCACAGTGAACTCATTTAGTATTAATGTGAATGTCACAAGTAATTCAATTGGATTGCCACTGTAATTCAACATTAATTACCTTGACTAAGGCATTATTTTAAAGCTTTACCCAGTAAGCATTAAAATAGAAGCAATACAATGATGTATTAAAGAATTATAGCATGGTGCTATTTATTATATTTCTGTATAATAAACTATTTGATTCATTGGAAGTAGTTTATTGAAAGGTTGAGTTTATTAGTAGAATATACACAATCATACTTTTCTTTCTTTTTTTTTTTTTTTTTTTTTGTAGAGACAGAGTCTTCCTTTATGGCCCTCAGTACAGTGCGGTGGCGTCACACAGCTCACAGCAACCTCCAACTCTTGGACTTAGGCAATTCTCTTGCCTCAGCCTCCTGAGTAGTTAGGACTACAGGCGCCCGCCACAACGCCCCGCTAAATATCATACTTTTCCACAAAATTAGGACACCTAGCTTACCTGTAGTTGTGAGAAAAAGAGTTGTCTTGAAAAGAAATTTGTCAGATATTGAGGTTTCCTATTCAAATTCCAACACTTAGTAAGACATGTTATTTTACCTATTGACTCCTTGTCTGCAAAGAGATATAAAAAAAATATGCATATATCACACACTATATAAGAAACTTCAAAAATTCAACAAAAATGTAAAGATTTAAATTTTTTATCATAAAATATTTGAACAGAACCTAGTTTGAGACATTAAGAAACATAACATATCAGTTTGAAAAAAAAGCCCCTAAACAGAGCACCATAAATTCTGCTAAAATTGAAATAACAATAAATATAAAATTTATGTTGGAGCAATGTCCACCAGGAGGGAAAGGGGTCCAGTCAGAGAAAAAGTGTACTGGTCCAGAGTGACGTTCAAAGCATTTCACTTGTTGACTTCCTAAAGGGAAAAAAAAAAAGATAAAATTGCCTTATGACGAGAGTGTCCTGAGAAAGGTAGCCAAAACTTTGGCAGAAAGTGACACTCAGGTAAAAGCATGATGAAATCGCTGATGCTTTATGAAAATTTGATGAGGAAAATGACTGAAAGACATCAGCCATTTACAAATGGATAACTCATTTTAAGAAATAATGAGACAATGTTGAAGATGACACCCATACTGGCAGGTCACCCATATTAATTTGTGATTAAAAAAAAAAAATCATCTTGTTCATGCCCTAATTGAAGAGGACTGACTTTCCCAATGAGATAGAACTCTCAAGTGGTTCAGCTTACACAATTCTGACTGAAAAATTAAAGTTGAACAAACGTGCCTGCAGATGGGTGGAAAAACCACTGTGTCCAGATCAGCTGCACATGAGAGTAGAGTTTCTGGTGGAAATTTTAAGCAAGTGGGATCAGCATTTTGAAGAATTTTTTTTCAAAGTTATAACAGGAGAAGCATTGTGGCTTTAGTCAAATCTTAAAGACAAAGCACAGTCAGAGCAATGTCCACCAAGAGGCAAAAGGGGTCCAGTCAGAGCAATGTCCACCAAGAGGCAAAAGGGATCCAGTCAGAGCAATGTCCACCAAGAGGCAAAAGGGGTCCAGTCAGAGCAATGTCCACCAAGAAGTGAAAGGGGTCCAGTCGGAGCAATGTCCATCAAGAGGCGAAGGGGTCCAGTCAGAGCAATGTCCACCAAGAGGCGAAGGGGTCCAGTCAGAGCAATATCCACCAAGAGGTGAAAGGGGTCCAGTCACAGAGCAATGTCCACCAAGAGGCGAAAGGGGTCCAGTCAGAGCAATGTCCACAAAGAGGTGAAAGGGGTCCAGTCAGAGCAATGTCCACCAAGTGGGGAAAGGGGTCCAGTCAGAGCAATGTCCACCAAGCGGGGAAAGGGGTCCAGTCAGAGCAATGTCCATCAAGAGGCGAAAGGGGTCCAGTCAGAGCAATATCCACCAAGAGGCGAAAGGGGTCCAGTCAGAGCAATGTCCACCAAGAGGCGAAGGGGTCCAGTCAGAGCAATATCCACCAAGAGGCGAAAGGGGTCCAGTCAGAGCAATGTCCACCAAGCGGGGAAAGGGGTCCAGTCAGAGCAATGTCCACCAAGTGGGGAAAGGGGTCCAGTCAGAGCAAAGTCCACCAAGAGGGGAAAGGGGTCCAGTCAGAGCAATGTCCACCAAGAGACAAAGGAGTCCAGTCAGAGCAATGTCCACCAAGAAGTGAAAGGGGTCCAGTCAGAGCAATGTCCAGCAAGAAGTGAAAGGGGTCCAGTCAGAGCAATGTCCACCAAGAAGTGAAAGGGGTCCTGTCTTAGCAATCGCCACCGAGAAGTGAAAGGGGTCAGGTCAGAGCAATGTCCACCACGAGGGGAAGGGGTCCAGCCAGAGCAATGTCCACCAAGAGGTGAAAGGGGTCCAGTCAGAGCAATGTCCAGCAAGAGGCGAAAGGGGTCCAGTCAGAGCAATGTCCACCGAGAGGCGAAAGGGGTCCAGTCAGAGCAATGTCCAGCAAGAGGTGAAAGGGGTCCAGTCAGAGCAATGTCCACTGAGAGGCGAAAGGGGTCCAGTCAGAGCAACGTCCACCGAGAGACGAAAGGGGTCCAGTCAGAGCAATGTCCACCGAGAGGCAAAAGGGGTCCAGTCAGAGCAATGTCCACCAAGAGGGGAAGGGGGTCCAGTCAGAGCAATGTCCACCAAGAGGCGAAAGGGGTCCAGTCAGAGCAATGTCCACCAAGAAGTGAAAGGGGTCAGGTCAGAGCAATGTCCACCAAGAGGAGAAGGGGGTCCAGTCAGAGCAATGTCCACCAAGAGGGGAAGGGGTCCAGTCAGAGCAATGTCCACCAAGAGGGGAAAGGGGTCCAGTCAGAGCAAAAGTGTACTGGTCCAGAGTGAAGTTCAAAGCATTTCACTTGTTGACTTTCTAAAGGGAAAAAAAAAAAAAAAAAGATAAAATTGCCTTATGATGAGAGTGTTCTGATAAAGGTAGCCAAAACTTTGCAGAAAGGTATCTGCCAAAGTGTCACCAGAAAGTACTGCTTTACCATAACCATGTTCTTTTCATTCTTCTCATCAAGCAATGGCAATTTTGTAAGAGTTGCAACGGTAAATCATTGGGTAGCAATTTACAGGCCTCATTTAGCTCATTCTGATTTATTTTTGTCTCTTAATGTTAAAAAATCACAAAGAAGACCCATTTTCCTTAGTTAATAATGTAAGAAAAGTCTGGCTTAACCTGGTTAAATTCCCAGGATTGACGGTTCTTTAGAGTTGGATTCAATGGTGGGTATTGTCACTTAGAGAAGTGTCTTGACCTTGACAGAGCTTATGTTGAGAATTAAAGTGAAAAAGTGGCCACAGTTGTCAGGTGCCATCAATACGTTATAACCTATTACATTACATTATGTCGTATGGTTCCATAATGTAGCTTGTGATCTTTGTGGTCCTTATTACTATTAATTGAAAAGGTTTGGGGGTCACCAGATAAGGGGGTTTGTGTGAGGAATGAAGAGGCTTGACACAAAGTCCCGGTCTGGGGACTGAGAGACTCTGGGAGGAGCCTTCCTGAGCTAACCTCAGGTGCACATTTATTATCACAAAGCAGGAAAAAGTGGTTAAAAGTTACTTATCAGACTTCAGCACTAAAAAGGGGGAACATGGAAGGTGTCAGACGGAATGTCTGCAAGTTGTTTTTGCAAAATCTTAACCCTTACGCAATACCTGTGCCTCAAGATACCTTGACAATCTACCGAATCTTTACGATAACCATTAGGCTTGGAATTTCACACCTCACACATGCATTCTGCCTTGGAGGCCAGTCTTCTGATCCCTGCATGTACACAACTCACAGGCCCTTATCATTTTCCAGGTACCTCAAGTAGGAAGCCAGTCTTAAGCTAAAGATCATGGTTCAATTTCTCCTACAATTAATGTCTCCATTTTTACTTATTTCAATTTGCAATTTATTTTGGAGTATATAGCGATGTGTGAAAAAGAATGTCATTTGAGCATTGGTGTGCTTCTTCCACTCAGGAACATGTGCTGGGGGACAGGTTGTCGATGCATCTGCTGACAGAGTCCTCTCCAAATCCTGAATAACTACGACATTGCAATGTGATAGAACATACCACAGATGGGAGTGTGTTATTGTCTTGCCTGCATAGAAGTATATTGAAAAATATATTTCCTCCTGGTATTTCATCGTTTCCTAGTGGCTAGAATTTTCTTGATTTGGGGTAGGTGTGGGACTATACAACTTTGTTTTCTAATTACCATCTTTGCATTTCCTATCACTTCATTTGATGTATATCATCTTCTCTGTTTTTATTGTCATTATTTTCTAACTAGTTTTGCTCTTTGGTCCCTGAATTCCACCATCTCAGGTAGAATGTACATTGCTTGTTTAGATGATTCCTTTGATCCAGTCCGAATACCATAGCAATCTGTTTTTCTGTAAGTGGTGTTGTGTTCCTTTATGTGTCCTCCAAATAATTCGGTCAGCCTGTTTAAAGTCAATGAAAAATTTATGAAACACTAGCTAAGGCAGATTAATGTCATGAAACATTTTTCTTTTTTTTCCTTGATTTTGTTTTTGCTGTAAACTTGTTTGATAAGAAGGGATCTATTAATGCATTGGACTATGTTACTTTTTGAAAACTATGCAAAAATTTTCTAGAGTGATTTGGTTGTAATGACATTTTTATTCCTAAGATAATACCCTTTCATCATCTTCTCATATTTTACATCTGCTTTTCCTCCTTTCATAGAAGACACTTTTCAAACCCATTTTATCTGCAACACATCGATAGTGTTTTATTTTTAAATAACAAAATTGAGATATAAATTGCATACCACACAGTGAACAAATTTAAAATATAAAATTCAGTAATTTTTAGTGTATTCACAATGTAAACATCACCTTACATCAACTTAGAACAGTTTCATTAATATCAGTCCAAAGCTCCATATTTTTCAAGAGTTACTTTCTAATTTTTCCCTAAAATTAGGTAAGCAATAATCTGCTTTCTGTCTGTGTAGATTTAACTCCAGAATACTTCTTACAAATGGAATCATATGCTCCATGTTCTTTGTATTGGCTTCTCTAACTTAGCATGAAGTTTTAAGATTCATCTTTTGTGGGTAGAAACAGAGTATGAGCTGCCATTCCAGAGGACTCACACAGGTACAGCCCAAGCCTCAGGCCCCCGCATCCCTGTACCCCATAGGTCTGCATGCCTGTGGTGGCGAGAGGGTCGGAATGTTCAGCAGAACAGATAAGGAACTAGTCTGGGAAATGTCTAGATAGAAATGAACAGCTAGGCTAAAACCCAATTATAGTATAGGAATACAGGGAAAGGGGAAAGGGAGGGGAGGGGAGGGGGGAGTACGGGTGGAGGGAGGGCAATTTGTGGGATCACACCTACCGTGCATCTTAGCAGGGTACTGGGGAAGCTTATTAAATGTAGAGTATCAATGTCTTTATATAGTGATCAAGAAAATGCCATGAAGGCTATCTGTAACAGTACGATCAAAACATTTCTGAATGTATATGAATCGTGCCCTATGATTGCACCAATGTACAGAATTATGATT
>CAUYON010043908.1:0-20360 GCA_963573935.1 Arctocebus calabarensis
AAACAACAACAACAACAAAAAAAAAACCCACAAAACCAAACCAAACCAAACCAAGAAACAAAGCAGTATATATATCTTGCTGATATTGTCTGGGCAAGAGGTGATCTTCTGGGGTATGATATGTTAATCACAATGTTGATATGGCTCCAGTGACTTTTTTTAAGGGTCCAGGCACACTGGTTAGTCTGCAGCAAAGCAGACCAAAAGTAACAGGTAAATAAGATGTACCAGGCAGATGGTGCCTTACTTTTGTATTTTTGAAAATGGAGCTCTATATCTACTAAAGTACTCCAGATTTAAAATCCATGTATTGTTCATGAAAGTTAATGGTGAAGAAAAATACTACTGAGATCTCAGATATCTCTCTCTCTCTCTCTCTCTCTCTCTCTCTCTCTGTGAAGCTGGGCAAGGGTGAATTTCCCCACCTTAGCTTTGGTACAGGAGTACGGTGGAATCTACACAACTACAGAAAAAGGCGGCCAGGAGGGAAAGGATGCTAATTTCTCCCTCGACTGGTCCATAAGCTCCACAATGGTAAGGATCGCGTCTGCCTTGCTTATCGTGCCTGCTACCTGGCACTACAGGTGCTTAATACATGTCTGCTAGGTGCATTTTAAGGCTGATGGCTAAGGGACTTGAAGGGACATAAGCTTCAGAATTTCAGCCCCAATGACTGCAATATATCCCACCAGACTCCACTGAGCACTTGGGAGGCTTTGTATAAATGTCTATGACTGCCACCAAGACCCATGAAGGTTTGTAATACCTCCCCCCACCAGCTCTATATCACTGGGATGCTGAAATGTTGTAAAGTGCAACACAAGAAAGTGACGTATAAAGAGTAAAAAGAGTTCTTAAAACTGTCAAGTGCTGTACGGAGTAGGATGATGCTAAGGAAGAAGAGAACAGATTTAAATCAAAGCTTCAGAGAGTCAGGACTGAGGACTGCAGCAGAGGTTATTAGTGAGAAGGCCTTGGTGACAAACCAAGATTTCTGCACTGGTATTCCATGAGCTCCCCAATGAAAGAGTCTCTGTTTCGCTGGAGCCTGGGTAGGCAATGCAAGGTGGAACCAGGCCATGAAGTATAGAATTCTACTGAGATCTCAGATCGATCTCTCTCTCTCTCTCTCTCTCCTTATCTCTCTCTTTCTCCCTGAAGCTGGGCAAGGGTGAATTTCCCCACCTTAGCTTTGGTACAGGAGTACAGTGGATTCTACACAACTACAGAAAAAGAAGGCCAGGAGGGAAAGGATGCTAATTTCTCCCTCGGCCAACTTTTAATTGTGTGGCGGGCATAGGTCCAGCAGGAAGTCAGTGGTTAGTAAAATGAGGTGTCGTTGTTCTAGTTTTATTAGGATCAGCATTCTGAATTGGGAGAGAAAAAATAAATTCCCATGATCACTTGCTCTAGGAAGGGTCAAAAAAAAGCACCTGTTTCCAGCATATGGGGGGGCCAACAATGAAGGGTTTGGCGAAGGTGAACCCTCTAAGTGACTGAGGTGAGTTGTCTAGGAAGATCTGACAGGGGAGATTCATACTCTGGTAATTGCAAATGGGACAGATAGGAGTTTTTCAGGAGGGAGCCCCAAGCCTGAGATGCAGGAGGTAGAGGGGAGAGAAAGGGATGAAGCCTCCATGCAGGTTGGAGCAGGGCAGCATCCCCAGCCAGCCGCTCACTGGCAGATTCTCTGATAGTACAGAGAGGGCCCCTTACCCATGGTTCTGCTGTCTCCCAGTTCTCTATGCCACTCAGAAACAAAACCACTGCCAACCTACCTACCCACATATAACATAGCTCAGTGACAAAATGACAGTAACCATGATAAGAAAACATTATGAAGGCTCCCCGGGCTCCTGGGGCTCCTGGTCATTATTCCATCTGCTCCAGACTCCAGTACTCCCAGAGCCACTGCCACCCCACCATAGCGCCAAGGAAACTAGGCTCAGTTGCCATGGTAGCAGCTTTTTTCCCCTCTTAGGAAAGGCATGATCCAAATGAAATAAAAGGTTTTTTTATTGTATAACCAATTCCTCTCCAGCTTCTCTTTCTGTCTTATTTAGACAAGAACAGGCAGCAGAAATTGAAATTTAGACGTTCTTATTAAGCAATGACAAAAAAAATTAATTAATAATCCAACTCCTGGACAGAGGGAAGTAGGAAACAATTGTTCAGGCAACAATGTGTGTGTTCAAGTTGGGGAAATTAAAAAAGAAATATAAAGAAAAATAATTGAAGGGTGGTGCCTGTGGCTCATCGAGTAGGGCGCTGGCCCCATATACTGAAGGTGGCAGGTTCAAGCCCAGCCTTGGCGAACTGCAAAACAGAAAAATAGCCAGGCGTTGAAGCAGGCGCCTGCAGATCCAGCTACTCAGGAGGCTAGGGCAAGAGAATAGCCTAAGCCCAGGAGTTGGAGGTTGCTGTGAGCTGTGTGACGCCATGGCACTCTACCGAGGGCAGTAAAGTAAAGTGAGATTCTGTCTCTACCAAAAAAAAAAAAGACATTCTCTGAAGACCATCAGATTTGGCAAACACCAAGGCATTGTCTGGTCAGACACTGAGGAAAGGAGAGGGGAAAAGTTAGTAATGATGACAGGTGATAAGAAAGAGTCCCCCCCAAAGGGCTGAAAAAACAATCTGCTTGGGTTGATGGAAACCAAAGGAGGGAGTGAGGACTGTCTGCAGACCCAGGAATGACCACTCCTTGAGCAGCAGTAGAAGGGTGGTGTTCTAAGTTACAACCATGCAATATAGTAAGAACCTGTTTCCACCTAGCACTGAAAGGGAAACAAACAATAAGAAAGAGATTGGAGCACTTTTCTCTATTATCCTTATCGCTAAAAATGCATCCCTCCTGCCAGTTCAGTCTCATTCCCTCCCAACTCAGTATGACCATCCACAAATGAGGAGTCCTGGCTCAGTACTCATTCTCAGGGCTACTTCTCAAGGGAGAGTGAGCTTCAGACCTCAAGAGTTTAGAAAATGGAGATGTGTGTATCTAGCCACAGGAAGAAAGAAGCAGCAAAGGAGCAGCTTAGGGAAATCTAGTCCATGCTCAAGTGCACACAGTTCATCTCCTGCCACAAAGCCAGCGGAATACCCAAGGAAGTTGCTAAGCTGTGACTACTCTGGTTTTAGGTCTAAAACCTAGAACTGGAAGAAAGAAGACTAATACCCCAAAATCTAACCACTGGGGGTGTGATGTAGCCTAAAATCAAATAGTGATAATAGTGATAATTAGCATAGGAAACAAGGTCCAGCTTGAACGCCACACCTAATGAATATCCGTCTAAAACTGCTTTCATAACACACAAACTCAAAAAGAAGAAAGTCTGTATCATTCAGCTTGCTTGTGTTACCAGGGCTTATGGTGCCAAAGACAAGGTTAGTGACTGGAAGTTCATTCACTGCTTTCCCACACAGTGTGGCCATGGCTGTTTGGCTCTTATTTACTATTCAAAGTTGTTCTTTATGGATTTTTGTCTATATAGGTAGCATTCTGCAGCTTCTCTACAATGCATATTTTTGAGGATTTATTACTTTTTTTTCATTTTTTTTTTTATTGTTTGGGATTCATTGAGAAAGAATTAGGTTGTACTGACTGCATTTGTTAGGTTGTATTTACCTTTATTTCTCCTTTTGAAAGTGGCAGTGGCCACTGAACATGATGTTTCATCTCTCTCAGTTTTAGAAAATTGTCAGCCATTATCTCTTCAAATATGAGCACTTCACATTTTCTCTGGTCTCACCTTGTAGAATTCCCATTGCCATATTTTAGAACTTCTCATTCTTTCAGTCTCTTCAATTATTTTCTATTTTACTATTTTTCTAGATTGTATTCTGTCAATTTTCTGAAGTTATATTCCTGTTCACGAAGTTATTCATCAGCTGTGTTTAGTCTGATATTTATTTTATCAACTGAGTTCTTAATTTTAATAATATTTTTAATATCTGTAAATTCTATTTAGTTCTTTCAAATCTACCTATTCTTTTGGTATTAATCCTATCTTTATGTTTTTAATTATTTTAAACAAAATTATTTTATGGTCTCAATGGAATCTTTCTATATTGTTTTATTCTTTGATATTCTTGGGTTTTAATATTTCTGCACATTGCTTCCCCTTAACTCTTGCTAATAGTGGATTATTTCTTATATGCTTATGACTTTGAACTTATCTGCAGAGGAGCTTTATTTATGGAAATCCTAGGCAACATACATTAAGCACATATTCTTCAGTGACTATTCAATGGGTATTAGCCAGTAATATTGGCAAAATGAATTTGAATGTGGTTACAAATTTCCTTACAGATCCCGGGCTGATACAGAAAAATAAAATCCCCATTGTATCCTTGGGCTAGAAAGTAGATTTCTCACATAATCTACCCTTTCAATGATGGTGAAGCCTATTAAGGATACTCGATTAAGGTAGGGACTCTCAGTTCTAATTCCTTCTACCCACGTGTAGGCCCCAGGTCTCATCCTCATTCCCACATGGTTTTGAAACCCAAGTTAACAAACACCAGTGACTTAATGTTCCTCTGTCCGTGCCCCCCTACCTGCCCGGGGCTGTTGCATTGTCAGCTCTGGCCCTTACTCTCTACGAATATGATTTTTTAGGGATATGTTATCATTTGCTTGATTTATATTATTTACTACTGTTGAAGCCTAACTCTATGTGGATTTCAAATTGAGTTAAAATTTGATGTTTATAAATATTTTTTTTCCAGTAGAGACATAAATGATTTCTGTCAAGTAGAAAGGATAATCTCAAAAGCTAAGGTTTTATTGCCCTGTAGAACATTAACAAGTTTTAAATCTAACTTAGTGTTCTTAATTCAGCATTCTTTCCTTTCATTGGCTCTATAAACACGTCTTGGCTATTCTCTTTATATTTCTACTGATAGCCTCACAATGACATGTGTTCATTTTATCCTTTTACAAAGTCTCATTTTAAAAATATTTGGAAAATTATGCTTTAACATTAAACATCGAGTGTCTATGAAGTTTAAGGCCCTGTGTTAACTCCTTTACATATATTACCACATGTACTATTAAATTAGGTTCCCATGAGGGAAGAGTTATTATTCCAATTAGAAAGATAGGAAAACTGAAGCTTGGAGGAATTGGTAATTTATTAATAGTTATCATCTGGCTAATAAGAAATAGATCCATGATTCCAGTCTAATCTCATGTCTTTTTCTCTTCACAACAGAATGGGCTCAATATTGTGTTTCCTATCAAGTCTACCCAATTGGTACTAATACTACAAGGAATTTTTTTTCTCCTTTTCTAGATAAAATGATCCACTTAATCTAGATTAAAATCACCCGCTTTTGAGAGTAGATAAATTAATCTGTTGTTTCACATTGACCTTAATGTCAACTAAACTCCCTACTGATTATGCCTATGAACTGGTTTCAAATCAAAGTTGAATTTAACATTAAGAGCAAAATAATTACAAAAACTATAACAATTTAATATAAAAAATTTTAACCTATGTTATTGCTAAAATGACAGATTAGAAATTGGAAGCTTGAAAGAAACTGACCTTTTAAATGCCATATTGGTTATGTTATCCAATGTAAACATCAATGAAGAATATTTGATCTGAACTCTAACCTAACTTATGGTCAAATCAAGCACATTTCTAGAATAAGAAGAATTTAAACAGAAGTAAAATGAGAATTCTAAACTCTGAACTCAAAATTCTTTAATTAGACAGGTTCTCAAGTGGAAAGAAAATTGAGAAAGAACTATAAAGGAGCTGTTGTTCTGAATATTAAAAAAAAATGTAAGAAATTCTGAAAAGTTAGAAATCTGAGTTTAAACCACAATTTTTAGAAGCTTGGACAAAATAATTCTTTTTTAGTACCCTCCATACCTTTACAACCTTTACAAAGTATGTCCCACTGAAGGTGATATTTAATTATATACATTGGAGATATTCTGATCAGAAATCTTAGATGTCAATAGGTGACATGGGGCAATTTTCAAGGTAGTTTTGCTTTGATAGAATTTGTCAGATTCTCAGGAAGGTGCATGACTACTTCTGTAGGTAAATTTGATTTAAGATAGCCACAGGGAAATTTCTTCTAATTCATACTTTATGGTTAGATATGCTCCTCTTAAGAAGTGGCTAAAATGAGCCTACTAAAGGACTTTTGTTTTGGCTAGGATAACAGTTCTCTCACTGTTGGTCCATAAACTCCTAGGAGATCTTTAAGACCCTTGCAGAGGTTTCATGAGATGCAAAAAGAATGGTCAACTAAACTGCTGATGCCTTCGTGTGAATCCAAGCTATACCAACAGTCACTGCATTCTTCACTGCCACACACTCACAGGTTTAAAAAAAAAAGCCAATTTTACTTAAAATTACCCTTGGTAAATCAGTAAATTACTACCTTTATTAAGGCTTAGCCTACACATTTTTATACCATAATGAAGTAGGAAACATGCAAAGAGCACTCTGCTGCTTATCAAACTGACTTGAGGGAAAGAACCTGTATAAAAGTTTGAGCTGTAAGTTGAATTAACCTCTTTTTTCAATGAAACACCATTTTAACTTCAAAACATAACAGACAAACTAGGGTTACTGAGACTTGGGTATTTGGCAAATATTTCCTCAGAAATGAACCCATGATAAAAATCATGGTTTTGAGCCAAATAATATAATTTTAGAAAACTTGGATCTGCACTATGAACTTGACAGCTTCCTGATACTTAGTGACTTTTTAAAAATGAGAGAAATGTGGTTTTTTAATAGTGTATGATGCATTATGTTCACATTGGGAGATTTGCATAAGTCAGTAAACCAGTATTTCCCAAATAAGCAATGTATGTTAAAAAAAAAAACAGGTGTAAAAGTCCCATTCAAATGGCAAAATAGGCCAACAGAGTTTAATATAACCACTTGTCAACAATTCATTGATATTTTATTTTCCACACTGCAACAAACCTTTAAGAAATTATCACTTGTTGAGTTCTGGTAAATTAATAATCCACAATTATCTGAAAAGGCTATTACTAAAATATTTCTTCCTTTTCCAACTATATATATGTGAGGCCTCATTTTCTTCATATCCTTTAATAACAACAAAGTGTATGACAACAGACTGAGTGAAGATAGACTTGATCCAGTTACTTTCTATTGAGTCAAACACTAAAGAGATTTACAAAAATATAAAATGTCATTTAATGAAGTCATATATAAATCTCCAAAAAAAAAAATTTTAGCTTTAATTTCTAGTGTTGGAAATACTGATGGATATAATTCACATAAACGAAGACTACTGAATTTCCCAATAATTCTTAAGAATGTAAAGAAGTACCAAGATCAAAAAGTTTTAGAATTACTGGGTTAAAAATATAGCATCTCAGATGGGTTTTCCTTTGGGAGTGATGAAAAGGTTTGTTGTATAACATTACCAATGTAAGAAATTCCTATTTTAAAATGGTTAATTTATGATGCGTTAAATTTTACCTCAATTAAAAAGCAAGAAGTAGTACCTTGTAACTCCAAGTCAAGAGTCCAGCTGATCTGATATAATCTCCTTTCACAGCATGGAGACACAGAGACACATACCATCTATTGAGTTTTTTCCTATATAAGATTACCTTGAGTTCTTTTTACATGACAAGAAATTTAAATAATCCAGTGGCCCTTTCTTTAAATAATGAAGACTATCATTTTTTTTTCAATTTGGTCCAAACCCCTAAGTTTTATGATTTTCATGGCATCTTAGAGCATAAGTTTCAGCAGTCTGTGAACAAGCAACACAACAACATCCACTTGTCTCTCCGTCCTAGTGAATACGTAATATAACCCTCTGTGCTGTACTGTGCAAATACAATGAGCAAAAAGTCCTATACTCAGAGGGCTTATAGTTTAACAGAAAAGATGAGCATTAATAGCAAAATGCCATAAATAAAAGAAAATATGCAGTTGTGAAATGTGCTCTATGAAGAAAAAGTATACAACGTAAGAAGCACATAAAATAGGAGACTCTGACTTAACTGAGGACTGGAGAAGGACTCTTTGAGGATAAGTAGCACCAGCTTCACCTGGGAGTTTGTTAGAAATACCAGATCCCAGACCCCCCTCCAGATTTACTGAAGAAGAATCTGCACTTCAACGCGCTTCCCAGGTGATCCATATTTGAGAAGCACTCACTGTCCTAAAGAATGAGTGGAGGTTGACTAGGTGAAGGAGCAGCATTCTGGTGTAGGTGACAAAGGTCGATGGTTAGACAGAGGAAGTCTGAAGAATTCAAAGAAGGCTACTCCAGGCTGAGATGGAAAAGGTATAGGGAGCCCAGTATCAGAGACATCAGGGACTGGCATATACTAAATTTGGTCAAGAGTAAAGAGAAAGAAGGAATTTTAGCTTCCTACACTCTATCAGGAACACCTTTCTGGCACTAATGCTTTCCAAACAAACACAGCAGTTGGATACTCATCCTTTTATAGTTGCTGAAGGGCACATTCCTTTAATTCCAATGGAAGAACCAAGTTCTAACACAAGTGGTAACAGCTCTGGTTCCCCACAGTGTGAAGCAACAGGGCAGGCTTTCCACACCTTCATTTGAATGCATGTAAGAGATCATATGAACATAATGTCTTGATGCCTCAGAGGGCCGTTGATACCAGGGATGTCTGGACTCTAAAGATAGTGACTGGCACCCTGGATTCTGCACAAATCTCAAGGCACAATTTATTTGCCAATAACAAATGCAGGTCATAATGCCAAGGACTCTGGCAAACACTTTCTTTGGTGCTTGGAAAACTTATTGGGACATGACCCAGCATGCTTATGCAACTCAGCAGACTGCATTGTGGGAGTTGCACTGAATAGATGATATCAATAAATACTTGAGTTGTGTGAGAGACAGAAGGATCCAAAACTCTAGTGTGGCTCCAGGCATTTGTGGGTATCAGAACATGGGAAAAGCCAGTGTCATATCCAGCAACCTCCTTTGTATAGACTTCAATGAGTCCTGTGGTGATAAGACACCTTAGGGAGAAGGAAGAATCACAAAGTGGGCTAGACAAGAGTCTCTACACCAAAGCATCTCAGCAGCAGCCTTAAGTGCTAAAGAAGTGCTAACAGGGCAGGAAATACCTTGGTTAATACAAGGAAGACTGGCCCAATCTCCAGATAATAAACCATAGAGCAGTAAGCAGTTTCAAGACTAAAATGTCTAAGGTGAAAGGAACCTAGCACTAGGATTTATAGCCCTTTGAAGTAATTTCTTGCTTTTTCATCATTTCAGGGACCTAAGTGTGTTGGCAAAAGTTGTATGATAAATTAAAAATAAAAGTGGAGGCCCAAGTTTAAGTTTGGTTTTATTTCCTGTCTCCGACTCCTAGTCAAAATTCTAGAAAAATGGCCAACACTGGGTTTGTGTCATTTTTAAAACATGCCAAACTGGACTGGCAGTTTCTTAGCTCTCTGAATGGCTATGTCCAGCTTTACAATTCTTTTTGTAGATACTCCTGGCAGGAAAAACATTCTTCCAAAAAAAGTATGATCAATGTTTACAGGTCATGGAAGCCATATTAGGAGCCACGGTCTGAAACTCCAAATGGCCAACTGAAGACCAGGATGAAAATAAGAGCTTTATCTTGTTTCTTTGAGAAAATCACTGATGAACAACATCTCATCCTTAAGGGGTTATAGTTTTCTTGCATAACAGGGTCAAGACCAACCAAAATTATTTAAATATTATAGGAAGCTATTAAAAAAAAGATGGCACCATCTGAGCAGCAAAGATAGTTTCCAATGAGTCTGAAAATCACAGCATGCTTTGGCTTAAGGAGGTTTGCTTCCTTTCTTGGGCCCACAGCCACTTCAGGGCTGGGAATCCTCAGCTAACTCCTGGCCTCCACTCAAACCCAACCCAGCCTGGTTCAGCTGAACAACTGCTTTGGTGTGCTCTATATCTGCCTCCACTAGCCTCAAAATCTGAGACAAAGAAAGCCGGAATAAGATCTCACTTTATGTGTTGCCTATCCAGTTACAAAACTGTGACTAATTGCTTGATGTAAAAATTAGTCATCCCATGCAGTTGCATTATCACCTAGGCCAATCATCACCATGGGCTGTTCCTCCCTGTACTCCAACTCCACTGCTTACCTTCACACTTGTCACTATCTGGAAGCTTCTTCCCTTTTTTCTTCCTCTTCAGCCAACTAGTTTCTCTAATCCTTCAGATTGCCCTCCTCTCTGACCCCCAGTTATGGACCCTATACATGGCCTGGGTTTATAATCATGTGTAAGTGAGACTATCTGGTGAACATCTTTCCACTCTCTGCCACCAGAGGATGTTCGGTGAATGACCTGGAGTGGGCCAGGACAAGTGGGACAAATGATGTGACAGACAATGGGTCTGCCATCTAGAAGCTCGTCCTACAACAGAGAGGGAGAAAAGCAAGGGAATCAAGGGTTTCAGAGGCTATGAACATAGTATGTACAATGAATGGGGTGGAGGATACCAAGTTCCACCTGTACGGAGAACATTTCTGATGGAGATGTTGGCAGGAGCAAGGCAGAGATGTGTGCCTGTGGGCAATGCAACCAGTTGGTTATTCTCAGAGCAGTAGGTCTTTGGTGTGGAGTGGAGAAAGGGGAAATGGAAAAGAAGAAGCATCCAGATCACAGGATGCTTTTGTATGCCACACTGGAGATGGCAGACTTCAGCTCTAAGTAGGGCAGGGAAAAGGGCAGGGCTCCCTTTTGGTTAAAAGCATGCCTCCCTCCAAATCTGTGGAAACTTAGGCTATAAACCTTTCCCTGCTCTCCTGCCAAGTTTCTCATCAGCACTCAATGCATTCTGCTCAAGGAAATAAAAAGGAGTGACTCTTCTCTACATTTCCAGTTCCTTTCTACGGACCATCGCATATCAATCAGCACAGGCTGATGAGAATCCAGAGCTTACCACTGGGCACAGACAGCCAAATCTGACTCATTCTCATTTTCTTTTTCTATTTTAATGGCATATGATAAAAAACCTTATTTTTTAATTTTTAAAAGTGGGATTAAGTTTTAATGACAGGGAATATTGTGACTATGGTTATGATCTCAAATATGCCTGAACATTAATTTATTCCCTATAGTCAGGTTATCAGAAGCAGAGACTTTTTTCAGGTCAGGCTATTAAATTCCCATTCAATTATAGTTCTGACCATGCTTTGAGTGCATGTGGATGGACTGGGCTGATGGCAGAATGAAAAAGTCAGAGGCATGGATGCTAGATTCAGCTAGTTACTTTCAATGAAGTGGAGATGGAAAGAACTAAAAGTGTTGCATCTTACTTTGAAGAATGTTGTTTGCTCTAAAATCATGGCTTAATTTCATTACATGTAATAAAATGGGTCCTTTGTAAATAAAATATCTTACAACTTTCTTATGAGATGCTCCCAAGATATAAGCTGGGATAAAAATATGTTGAATCTGAGTTTAAAAGTAAGAGAATCTAAAGGGGAGATTCTTCAACTAAAAAAAACTTTCCTGTGCACCTGCGATGTGGCCAGTAGACTTGATGCTGGGGATATTCAGACAAGTAAGATTTAACCTCCCACCTCACAAGGAGCATCAGAGTAGAGAAAAGCGGGTGAAAGAGAGACAAAGATGAATGTGGCTACAGCAAAACTGATCATTGGGACAGTTGTTAGAGTGTAGTCTTGAGTCAGGAATGAAGTCAGAATTTCAGAAGCATTTCTAAATGGTAAACCAAAACACCTTCCTAAAGAAGGTAGCTGATGGCTTTAAGAATTCTTAATTTAAAATAGATCACATCTAGCAAACAATGCCACCTATAATTAAGAAGAAAAAAGACAAAAAAGAAAAAAAAGTACTCTAGTTAGCTCTACCTTCTCCAAGGTATACCCATGAACTGCCTTCAAATGCTGAACACACTCCGCTAAAATTCTTAGGAACTCTACCTTGCTGGTATACTTCAGCAAAATGTATGCTCCACAGTGCTACCTTTTTATCTTGAGGAATACGATAACGTATTTAGCTATGAATATCCAAATAAAAGTAAGCAACATCAACTTTTCCTCCACATTTTTTAAATTCAAAAACTTTTGTTGAAGTTTTATAGAAAAATAAAAATCATGCAAACAGCAACCATGGCACAAACACCTCTTAGGCTTTTGTGATTTGAAAAGAAATAATCTTTTTTTTTTTTTTTATGCAATTCAAAGGAGAGGTCTGCCTAAAGTGAGCTGTATCTCAGCTCTTATCATCTTGATTTTAGGTCTATAATTATGCTTATAAGTAACTAGAGTATAGTGAGAAAAAAAGTGAATCAGGACTCAGAAGTCTGGGTACAAATCCTAAATCTGAAACTTAGCAGCAGTGTAACTTTGGCCGAGTTATGTTACTCTTTCAATCTCAGTGTTTTCCTCTATAAATCAAAAAATCCCAATATCTGCTTTTGGGGATTATTACAATGATAGTAGATACGAGAAATCTAAAGCACCAGACACATAGTAGGTCTTCAAACATGCAAAGTGATTTTATTATTCAATTCTTTATGTTCCTCATAAATTCTTGGGCATAAATTGTTATTCCTCATGACTTCTGAGCAAGGACAAATGATGACAGGACTTTTCTTTCTGGTGGCAAGAAGAAACACAACTCCATATTCTTGAGACAGTACAAATCAATATGCTGTTCATTCACCCTGAAAAGAATCTCTCCTAACACTTCAGGGTAACAAAATTATTGTCTTGGGGATTGGAGTTAAGTGTCAAGGCTGAGGCAAACGGGGCATTATCACCAAGCTGAGAGCCAGCAAAGGATACCAAACAGAAGTTATTCATGGCAAACGAAGACCAAAAATGCAAAGTAGAAAATGGAGGTCTTGTACAAAGTATCAAATATCCCCAGCAGAAGACCCAGAGAAAGAGTTAATAAGGAACAAGCTGACATTCTGGGGTTCAGAACTGGACATGTGCTTCATATATGCATCAACTCAATATTCACATGGCTCTGCGGTAAATCCTATCATTCTCCCCATTTTGTAAATGAGGACACCTCTTTCCTCACCATCCTCAGCAGGCAGGTAATCCACAGGGGGCCCCCCAGCTGGTGCTGTCACTGCCTTTCAACTCAGTTCTGTGCAACTCCAGGGCTCCCACTCTTAAACACTGTGTCATTTCCAATCTCATCAATGGAAACCACAGGTCATTACCTTAAATAAACCAAGCAATTGGTTCCACAAACAGCAGGCCTCGTCTTTCAGACCTTGACTTGGGTTTGTTTTCTGAGGTGCAAGTCCCAACTAGGATACACGCGGGAGCTCTGCTCTGATCGTGGGTGTTCCTTCTTATCTTCACTGCTGGACTCTCCTCTCCCCACTTCTAAATGCTGCAGTGCCATGGGGCTGTCCTGAGACCTCTCCTCCTGCACCCACAGACCTACCCCCAGTCATCTCATCAGCCCCATGATTGATATAGAGGGGAAAGATGGTCTAAACTGAGAGCTCTTAAACAGGATTCCTCCCTGGCACCCGTCTGTCACACCACACCAATAAAACAAAACAAGAACTCCCTCTACCCCACAGAAGGCCCCAGGAGTCATCCTTGATTCCTCTCCATGCTGCTTCTAGTCCCTTGGTTAATCATGTTGGCCCTATTTTCAAAAATATATCCCAAATGTGCCCACTTGCCAGCCCGTCCACCACTTCACCTGAGCCCAGCCCCAGCATCCCCTATCCATGCTACTGCATCAGCAAACCCCCACCCTGACACTACTTGGGTCCCCATGTGGCTCATTCTCCAGAGTAGCAGGATGATCCTGGGAAAAGAAACACTACCACTCCCACCACAGATCATGTCACTACCCACCTTGAATCCTCTGGACTCCCCATTTTATAATTAGAATGAATTTAAACTTCTTACTGTGGTCCCCAAACCCCTGCCTGATCTGGCCCCTGCTTAGGCTTCTAAACTCAAATATACCACACTGACCTCCTTCCTGTTCCTTTGACATGCCGAGCAAGTTCCTGTCTCAGGATCTTTGCACCTGCTGCTCCTTCTTCCTGGAAGGCTATTCTTCTGCCTCTTCACATGGATTTGCTCTCACACCACTCACGTAGTGGCTTAAATACTACCCTCAGAGGTCTTTTCTGACCACTTCATCTAACACACCTCCTTGTCCATCCCCCTAGACACTTATTCTTAAAGTGCCTACTGCACTTAAATCATCTTTGCAATAGATTTAGCCTATACTTTTATATCAAAAATTTTAATTCACCACCATATGCTCAGGTCATCAATATAGAGTAGGTGCTTAATGAATACATGTAAATATCTGCATCTTTCTTCAATTAAAATGTAAGCTCTAAGACAGTAGGGAACTTGGCACTGCTATGTCTCTATACCTAGAATAGCACCTGGCATATAATAGGCATCCCACTATCTAAAGAATAAATCAATGACTATCACTAGAATGGTTATCAATACTCATGTTCAAAAGTTCAAAGTCCCTCATGATCCACAGGTAGGTCACACTCCTGAGGCTCCACATCAGATCCTCCTATCCAGATGCCCTGGAGTTACATGACTGCTGGCTCATCTTCTAAAAGGGGAGAAGACCATGCAAAGCAGTATTAGCCTAGGCTACAGGCATCAGGAGAATTCTGTATCTCGTCTCTCACTCTAGCTTCCCCCCAGGCCCTACAAACATTGTGTCAAACAAGCTCACTTTCCTTAGGCACAGGGCACCACTGGATCAGTTTCCACAAATACTACCATGCTTAGGCTGTAGGGAAATGAGTCCAAAAGCCAAAGGGAGCCATTGCACAGGCAGCTTCCTCCTGAGGAGCCACTAAGACAATGTAAGTGCTTATTTCAAGGCCTCAACAAGGCACATATGTTTAAAAACATGCTCATTTAATCCAGTCTGACAGTGAGAAGGGTTTGTATGGGGCTGGTGATACCAGGCTGGCTGTCCTTTGTCTGGCAGACCCTGCAGGTGTTTTCGGTTAAATGTGATAATCAAATAGCTGCACAGCACAGTTAACTCTGAAATGGCAAACTGAGCTTCCTGGGTGATCTCACCATCTGCCCTTCTCCTACGCTAAGTGCAAAGACCAAAGTATCAGCCTGGTAGCAAAGGCCGGCAAACAAAAGTGCTTACAGACACACGGGGGAGGTAACGACAGAGAAGGGGAAAGATGAAAAGGTCTCTGCGTTGGCAGTCTACAAAGGAGAAAGTGCTTACTTCACAGTACATCAAAATAGAGAAAAAAAAATCTTTGCCACAGGCTTCCTCCAATTTATTTATTGTTTTTATTGTCCAGTTCCAGAGAGCCTCTGGGCCCTCCCCTCCCTCAACTCTTTCCAAATTGACTTTGCCCAACAAAGCACAAGTTAAAGGAGGAAGGGAAAGCTCTTCTGAGAACTGGTTATGCAAACGCAAAGGAAAAGTTAAACTTAAGATGAGATGGCAATCCCAAGCACCTCTTCCATGGCCAATATTATTATTCTTGCCCAATTCAGCTAAAAATTACTCTGCACTTGCAGGGCATGGTCAGAAGAGCAAGAGCATGAATGGAGGATTGGTTTCTTGAAACAAAAGTGCCATGTGAGTTTAATGGCTCTGCCACACCTACACCTGTTTTATTAGTCAACTATTTGGAAAGTACTTAAGAACCCAGAGAGCTCAGATGCTAAGAAATCTCTAAAGTTGAGTTTTAAGTTCCTAAGCAAATCAAACCCACCTGTTCCTATTTTTCCACAGTCAAACAGAGCCAGCTTTTAGTTAGGGACGCTGATGGAAGGGGGCAATTTTCAATTATCCATGCTAAGAGGCAACAGACACATTCCTGAAAGTTGTCTCTAAAAGAAAATTCTGTATCTGAAATCCTTTCTCCCAGTGACAGCTATAAAATACCAGATATAGTCTGAGAAGGCGAACAAGTGACTGAACCAACCTCTTCCCTAGGACTGTCCATCAACGTCCACAGCTGAAGGAAGAAGAGAAAGAACTCAAGTCTGGAAGCTGACAAAGAGCCCCCAAATGGGGACGGAACCCCAGCCAGAGCCAGGGCTGGGGTGAGGCAGAAGAGACATTCAGGGCACAAAATATAAAGAGGTTCTCACTTTGGGGATGGTTGTGGATGACTGCCTTCTCAAATTCTGTCCCTCTTGCCTAGACTCAGTCCTGCTAACGTATCATCTTGGTGTCCTAACTGACTTCACATGCAGCTAAACTGCATTTTTTATTCATTTACCATAACATTATGGTTGGGTAATACAGGGACCTAATCTTGTTAAGATTTTTCTTTGCCTCTTTATTAACTTGCTAGCTTCCTTCCTTCTTCTCTACCTCCCTCCCTTCTTCCAGTACATTTATGGAAGGTAGAAAAATATAGTAGTTTGTTGGTCTGTTTCAATGGAGGTAAACATATGAGAGGGCAGGTAGACACTAATTGGCCTTTTGAGGCAGGCAACATGTAAGAGGCAATCAGGCACTTAAGGATGTCCCTGGAAACCAGGACGGAGTGAGGTTCAGCCTGCATCCCACAAGACAGCCCAGGCACCAATAGCTAGAGCCTCCTCCCCCTTTACTGAGCAGCTGCAGAGTAGAAGGTACTCCTGAACTTCAACCCCATAAGGTGGTCTAGACAGCTATCAGATCCAAAGTTGGAACGATAGCCTCTCTTTGATCACACACCATTTACTTTTAAAAATTGCTCATGCCAACCTGAAATTCCAGACCCGTCCTCAAGAGAGACTTCTACCAAGATAACGGTAGGGCCTTATCATCTTTGCAAGCCAGGAAGGGTGGCACCCCACAGCCATGGTGACCTGAATAGGCCAAGAACCCTAGTGACCTACAGTGAGCCCTTTATGAGTTGTGTATACTGCTGCTTGGCCTCTGGTAGAGCTGTTCCACGGAGGCTTGTGGGAGACGTTTAAAAGCCTTTGCATTTTTAAATAAGCAGGACTTGCCAAAGTCCCAGTGAGGACAATGAGGGGGACGTGTGTTGGGGTGTTTGTATGTCAGATCTCTCTGGGTGGTTCCACATCAGTCTACCTGTAATCCTATAAGACTTTCAACTCTTTGGGGTGCCTTGGTTTCTTCCCTGGTGTTTGAGGTTTCCAGCCAAGTTGTTCCAGTTCTTCACCTAGAACACAATTCCCCCAACCTCCACTTTAATCCCTGGAGTCTAGCTGACTTGCTTCAATCATTTACAGTTCAGGTTAAGTGCTAATTACTGGCTCCCACATATTTGAAGCATGCAAAACTACATGGGACACAGTAAATGCCATTTGAAGTATCTTGTGTCCATATCTTGCTAGTGATCCAAATGAAAAGTGTTTCAGGCATATAATCTGATTCACAGTTATTATGGAGAATAATTTGCAACATCCGGATGCTACACATATCCTTACAATTACTTTCCTAGGCAAGTATGCATCTTGCCAAAACTCGAACATGTACCAAAGGATATTTGCAAAAATGTTTACTGTGGCATTGTTTATAATGGCAAAAAAAAGTAGAAACAACACTGCCTATCGACAGAGAAAGAGAAAAATAATGCATGGAATATTTACATAGCATTTAAAGGAATGAACTAGAATTTATCTCAAGAAGATACAAGAGAGTAAAAAACACAAGCTGAAAAAATGTGAGCATATACTCTCATACCATTTATGGAAATTTATGAATATATAAATACCAGATGTTTCTTTTTGGACACCAAAAAATCACTTTCAAAGTATCAAAACATAGTACAAAAAGATATACACTAAAATTCATATTAGTGATACCCACTGGTGGGCCAAAGAAATGGAACGGGGTGGGAAGGAGGATTTCAATGTTAACATTTGAGGGGGAGGAACAAATATGACAAATGTTAATTATCATATAAATATATATTCATACACTGTAAATATCTACATACATGAAAGATTATATACAGCAAAACGAATACGTATTCCAAATTATTTTTTGTATATTTTGCTCTATTTTTTTTTCCAAAATAAAAAGAAAGAAAGAGAAGAGGGAGAGAGTGCATGTTTTGAAAAATCAGGGATCTTTCACATTGTCTTCGAGAAATTTTAAAAGTTTGATATATTATAGGGGTTAATAGAAGATGCAATTTTAAAATAAAGCTAATAACTTTTAAGATGCACCTTTAATCAATATTATCCTTAGTAACACTTTCCAGACTTTAATATAGAGAGAAATTAATTAATTAATTAATGTAGATAGACATGGGAGCTGATTAAAAATAGAAATCCCGTGCGCTCCCACATTATGATTTGGGAGATCTTGAATGGGGCCCAGGGATCTTTTTATATGAAAAACAAATATCATTAGTACAGTAAGTAAGCCTTTGTTAAATGTACTAAGAATTCTTTTTAATTAAAGCAAATAAAAATTACAATTTTAAACAAAAAGTTTATTCTCCTTTGCTTATAAGTCATATCCAATAGTGATTCTTCAAAGAAAATTTTATATTTTTATAAACTAAAATCATTGTATACAATATTTATATAGCTCTATAAAATATTGACCCAATAATAGAGCAATAATTTTTATGTGCACTTGTAATATTCAAGGCACACTTGTTAAAATTATGACAACTCTTGGTCTAGGTAACAATTAACTTTAATGGAACAATTCTAGTGTTATAATTAAAAGTAACCGACATAGAAAAAGTACAGCTTCAGGGTGTCCAGGCTTTGTAATCTGCTATCTAATGATAACCTACTCTCTTTCTGCCTTCCCACGCAGAGTCAGGTTCCACTATGCTTCCTACAGTACCTAACTCACACCTTGGCACCAGCACACACAACTGGCTGTTGCTGACCTAGAGATGTACCCGCACCACCCGCTATGCCAGTGGTTCTCCAACCTCCCTAATGCTGCAAACCTTTAATACAGTCCAAAGGGATCGCAACCCACAGGTTGAGAACCGCTGCTCTAGACTGTGAACTCCTCCTTCCTAACAGGTAAGGTATCATGCTCATCTTTGGTTACCTGTGTCTAGCATAGTGCATGTGACAAGCTGTAAGCACTTGATAAAACAGTTGTTGAACAACTTAGCACAACTGAACAGGTCTTAGGTCCAAGACAGCCAATGAAAAAGGAGTTTCTAGTATAGGCGTTTGGCAGACACGTTCTCTAAAGGACTGAAGAGTAAATATTTAGTCTTTGTGGGCCATATGGTTTTTCTTGCAACTTCTCAACCTGCCATTGTAGCTCGAAGGTTGCCATGGATAATATATAACATAAATATGAGTGTGGCTCTGTTCCAACAAAACTTTATGAACACTGAAATGTGAATTTCCTGTAATTTTCATGTGTCATGAAATACTACTCCTCTTTTGATTTTTTTCTTCAATTATTTTAAAATGTAAAAAAATGTTCTTAGTTTGTGGGTCGTAAAAAACCAGCAGAATACCAGTCATACTGGCATAGACAGAGTAGAAGAAAAAGAGGAGAGGGGTCTATGATGGATGAAAAGTCCATGGACCCTCACAGTTCCTGAAAGTAGGACAAAAAGAAAGAAGGCAGAAACAGAAACAATGCAGTTTTGTTGTTAACTTCCTTTTATTTTAAACCACTTCTGTATAATAGTAGAGTTCACATTTAATTAATGGCCACATAAGTCAGAAAAAAATCGTGTCATTAAAAGTTATCAGTAACATTGAGTTAAAATGGAAAAAAGAAACACAAAAACTTTTTCAAGCTAAAAAGTTTCAGTACCATCTCTACCTTGCTGACTCAGAGTCCTTCTCTCTGCTGACCACTGGGTAGAGATGCAGACAGCAGGGAGGCAGACAACAGAGAGTGAAAGCAGACAGAAGGGACGGCGTCTCAGGATTACCAAGGACTGTCCTGCCTTGTCCTACCCACTTTTGCTACATGAAATCATAGGTATCTTCGAAGTTAAAAGGGACTCAGGGACGCACAGCCTGCTCCTTTCATTAAAACTAACTATAACTTTTTAAATAGTACATATGGTTATTTCATAAAAATTCAAAAATAAAGAACCCAGGAGAAAAAGACCCAATTAAGATTCAGTGGCTATCCTTTCTACACTTTCTACATACAGTACATACAGCACTTTTCCTTGAATGTAGTGAGTGTATGTACTTTTTTTTTTTTTAAGGTAAAAGTAATCCCTCTCACTTTGTAGATGATGAAGCTGAAGGCCTAATAAACTAGTTGCAGATCATGCATAAAATGAGTTTGTAATGTGGAGAAAGGGGAACACTTCTACACTGTTGGTGGGAATGCAAACTAGTACATTCCTTTTGGAAATACATTTGGAGAATACTTAGAGATCTAAAAATAGATCTGCCATTCGATCCTATAATTCCTTTATTGGGTATA
>CAUYON010043912.1:0-47546 GCA_963573935.1 Arctocebus calabarensis
CGCCTGTAGTCCCAGCTACTAGGAAGGCTGAGGCAAGAGAATCGCTTAAGCCCAAGAGCTGGAGGTTGCTGTGAGCAGTGTGACGCCACGGCACTCTACCCAGGGCGATAAAGTGAGACTCTGTCTCTACAAAAAAAAAAAATATAAATAAATAAATAAAAGCAGTCTACCAGTCTTAGGAAAACAAATGCCTTTCTGAATGAAATTTTACAGTATTTATTACAAGTAGAAGTAAATTGCTTCCATATGGAAATTCCAAAAAAGAAAGTTTAAAAATAAATGGACAAAAAGTGAATAAAGTAATCTAATATTGATTGAATTAAGTTAATCTAATATTGCTTAAATAAAGCATTTATAATACTCTTATCAAGTTTTGAAAGGAATAGAATATGCACAAAATATTATCTTATAAAATAAGAAAGGGATATAATTAAAATTGATGTACCTTAATCTATGCCTCAAGACTCACTCAAATGAACCCTCTGACACAAACACATAATGTATACTCAAAAATCGGTAGCTCATCTGTAAAGAAAATTGGTACATGATTTCAGAATTACTGACTTAATTTAAGCAGCATATTCGATTCTCCAGGATGCTAGGCCCCAGATACCTGTGAGGCTCAGGCAACGGGTCCACACCTCAGGCAGGAGGCAACCTGTAAAGGGTCTCCCTGGCCAATGTCAGCTTGCGCTGAGACCCTGGAAGCAGGAACCCCAGCGAGCCGGAGCCAAAGGAGGGGCTCCAGGAGCTGCAACTGTGTCAGGTAACAGCTTCAGAGGGCCACTAGTGCTACCACAGCCTGTCATGGCCTGTCCTGCCCTTCAGGGCTGCCATGCCTGCGGGGAAGACAGGCACCTCAGCCCGAGCTTCTCTGCCTGACAGGCGAGGAGATGACCCACCCCAGCCCCAGCTTCTCACCTTGATAGGACAGGAGACTGGTGGGTGTAGCTAGGGGTGGGGGGTAGGGACCAAGTTGCTACCCAGAGCTGTTCTCCAGGAAGACAGAGAGGAGCCCCTAGTGACCTTACAGTGGCCTGGGCCCATTGGGTCCATTATCATATAAATACATGCAAATTTCCTCCCCCAAGTGTTTTTCCAGAGAGGCATGGTATTAAGTAGTTTGGTTATATAACCCCAACATGTCAATTACCTCAAAGGCCAGAGGTCAAAACCAATCCTGCCAGGGAAAAGGCAGGGCAAACCTGTTAGCCTGATCAGTCCATAGGAAACAGGTGTGTTCAGACTTCCAGGGGTCTCTTAACCAAGCAGGGAAAGGGACCTTCCCCACTGTACAGATGTACTTCCCTACAGTTTGTTTGCTTTGGTTCTGTAATAAATGTATGTTGCTGGTGATCACTTTGTGTCTGTCTGTATCACTCTGTCATCAGCTAGGCGCCAGTGTTCATTCTTCCCCCAGAGGGACCTAACAAGGATAATGGTTTATGTAACCTATAGGAATATAACAGAGATAGAGTTGTGTGTTTAACAGATTTATTGATACATGATTCCTCTCATACGAGTCACCCATTTAAAAGAGTACAATCCAGTGATTTCCAGTATATCATAGAGTTTTTCACCCACAATCAATTTTAGAATGTTTTTATCACCCCCCACGCCCCAAAACAACTCCATATCCATTAGTAGTCATTACCCAGTTCTACCAATCCTTCCTGTTGGGTAGATAGTTAGGAACAGGTCTCCATGGAAGGAGGACAGGGTGGGTCCATCTTGACATGGTCCACCTTAATTTTCCCCAAGTGATTGATCACACCGGGGGAGGAGGGCTCTCCCTAGCAATCTACCAATCAGAACTTAGCAACCCAAATGCAAAAGGATATAGAAGCCTAACAACACATGCAATAGAATCTTGAAGGTGACCTAGAAGAGACTTAAGGCTACTTGTGTTGAGGTCGACTCCCCCTGCTGGGCTCTCAGAGGAGGAGGTCCACATGTGCAGTGAGACTGGCTCCAAGGTGCCCTCAGCACTGAGCCCGGCGGTGGGGAAGAGAACTGAGGACAGAACCTTGCCCGCTTTGCCCTCTTTGCTTCTTTGCCCCTCTCCCTGGCATGGAAGCCTGTTGCTGTGGTGAATGAACGCTGCTTTGTAAACTCTTTCACTCTGTAAACCTATCTTTCTCTTCCTCGATAAACTCTGCTTCGTGCTTGCCTTACTTTGACCAGGGGTGTCTGGTCATTTTTCGATCACGAGCACTCCAAGAACGGAGGACCCAGGCAGCTTCCTGAAACCCTGACATTTTAGGGTGCAGACAGCTGCCGAGAAACACATCATTCCCACTCATCCTCACCACTTGCAAGCCCCAGTCCCAGGCCATCACTTACCTACTTTCTGTCTCTCTCAATTTGACTATTCTGGACATTTTAAAAAATATTCCTCCTATCTAACCATAATTATACCAGAGAGATATTGAAAGGGGGTGGATTTTTGTCTTTCCTTTTATTTATTAATTAATTTATTTATTTGCTGTTTTGGCTGGCATATGGGGCCGCCGCCTCACTCCTTTGAGCCACAGGTGCCACTCCCTCCCTTTTTTAAACAAAGCTTTGCTGTCTTGAGCACCATCTTATGGCAGGCAGGTGAGTTTCTGTCAATGCTCAAAATGGACCAAGGTGATCATACTTATCATCTAGCAGTGCAGGTGAAGGACCTGACCTCGTGTACCAAAGGAAATCTGCAGTCTCGTCACTCTCATCTGTTTCATATTTATAAAATTTTTACATTAAAAATACCAGGTGATCCAGCTCTATCCATGTAAACATAAAAGAGGTAAAGTCTCCATCTTTCTTTAAGGCTGCATAGTATTCCATGGTATACATGTACCACATATTCTTCTTAGCAAAGTATCTCAAGAATGGAAGAAAAAGTATCCAATGTACTCAGCCCTAATATGAAGCTAATTTATAGCTTTTATGTGAAGGCTAAAACCCAATTATAGCACAAGAATACAGGGAAAAGGGAAAGGGAGGGGAAGGGAGGGGGGACGATGGGTGGAGGGAGGGCAATTAGTGGGATCACACCTATGGTGCATCTTAGCAGGGTACTGGTGAAACTTATTAAATGTAGAATATCAATGTCTTCATACAGTGATTAAGAACATGCCATGAAGGCTATCTCTAACAGTACGATCAAAATATTTCTGATTGTATATGAAGTAAACACATTGTGCCCCATGATTGCACCAATGTACACAATTATGATTTAATAAAATTATTTTAAAAAATACCAGGTGATCAATTATGAACAACTTTTATAAGTTTTTCTTCTACTTACATCTCTACCATAATAGTGGGGGAAAGCCCCATCAGCTCACACAGTAGGTTATATATTTGGGTATTAGTATACTATTGCTGAGGAGCAACTAAAATTTTTGAGCAAGGATGTCATATAATTAGTACTACGTTTTTAAAAAATAATTCTGGAAATATTCATTATTTCATTTGACAAGTGTATAAACCACCAAGAAATTGATCTTGAAAACTGAATGCAAAAAAGGATGTACCAAATCCATTGATAGCACTTCTTTTCTGTGAGGTGACTCCTGTATAATACAAATATATACACACATACATATGTTAACCATACATATATTGACACATATCATACACAGACATACAAATATCTCATGAGAACCTTTTTAAAAAATACAAATGTTATTGTCAATAGTATTTATCAATAAATTAACTTGGTTAGATTTTTCTGGTCCTCTGACTTCTAGTTACTTTCAATAAGAATCTATCATAAGGAATAAACTTTCATTTTACATAAAGTCAGTCAGTTTTTCTGTTATATGTGGTATTAAATTTTAGTTTATTTGCCTCTCTCTAAAAACCACACAAATGTAAGTACACAGGTTCTTTGAAAATATGCAAAGTCATGGAAAATCAATGTTTTGCCATTTAAAGTAACAATTTTGAAAAGAGTCCACATCACTATTGCTTAAAAAATAGATTGTGAAATCAAGGAACACTTTTAAAAGCAGCCATTTTGTTCTCTACATTTATAGACTGACCTCACACATTGTTATATAAAGCAGTGTTTTTTAAAAGAAAAACTATCAAGAAATACAACACAGTATTCACAGTTTGATGAATCTGAAACGTGTACTTCCAATTGAGAGATACAATTACAAACAACAGCCTGCACAAAGGAGTCTGAGGAAAACTGACCGAGGAGGTACAATAGAATTGAGTGTACCTTTGGAAACTCGAGCTGTAATCCGGTTTGTAAGAAAATAAAGAACAGAAGTATTGGCCTAAACTCCACTAACTCACAAAAGCCTAACACAATACAACACAAGTGACATCGTTTTCTCAAAGAGGAGCAAGGCTCATTGAGTCTGGCGATTCAATTACCCTCTCAACCTGGAAGAACCCCCCTTCCGCGCGGAGGTCCACGGGCAGAGCAAATTGGGACAGCCCACATGGTACATAGCCAGGAAATATCCCAAAGGCTGCAGGCTTTAAATACAAGAATCTTTGACCTTTTATGATTGCTATAATTTTTCAACAAAACATTAGTTACAAGAGTTTTTTAAATGCCTGACACAAATTTTATTTTCAATGAAATATCTTAAAATTTTATATTCCTATGACAAAACCTTTATATAAATACCTATGCAGAATTATTCACTAGGTAGCAAGAAATACGGAACACATTAAGAACACATAAAGAGATTGTGCTAAAATCAAAATGATTGTAATGTTGCTTAGACATATGAACTTTTCAAAGAATCCCTTTTTGTCTTTTTTTTTCCTATAAATGCAGACAGACATTAAATAAGGGAAGTGTATACTTATTAGAATTACAAAGTAAGTACTCAACTTTTAAATAACTGGGGAAATTTTCACTAGCATGGATGTTCTAAGATAGCCCATTGTAATTTTCATATCTTCTCATACTTGATGTCAGGAATGCTAACTTATATATATTTTTAGACAAACATTTCAGATATCAAATTTGGAATTTTATTTCACTCTTTTTCTGATGATATCATTATTGAACAAATATGACTTCGTAAATAACAATTCATCAATAACTTCAATTACATTTTTCATATGACTAAATAGGAAAATTAATTTAAAAATATTTGTTGAGTAATTACTGCATTCAATATTTTCAGATTACAACCATTATCTAGCTTATGCCACAACTTTGTAAGAGCAATATACAAGTAAAAGTAAAGATGTTAGTAGTTTTCCTTGGGTTCACAAAAAGTGTTCAATCTAAAAATTCAACCCAGATTTCATAACCTAATAAATCTGACCATGCAGATTAATGCTATGTCCATACACCTAAGTAATACTTCTTAATTCTTTTGAAACAGTAAAGCATATAAATTTATCATTTTTCTCCTAAAACTATTATTTTAAATTACAGACATATTAAGAAACGATATTCATATGTAAAAAAGAACCTGGTTGTTAAAGGAGGACTTAATGTATCTAGAACATTAATATTAATTCTTGCAAAAATGATTCTCTGTATCTGTATGGAACATTGTCTTGAGTTTTGCTCATCTGTTAAAGGATAAAACACTTGGAAAAGAACTTTCAATATGTCTTTCACAAAAACAAAAGATACTATTAATGATTTAATCACTTAACCTTTCACTTAGCGAATGAAAACTGGGCTTACCATTAGACTGATTTAAAAAAAAAAACACAAACTAGAGATCAAAATTCCTTTTGTTCTACTCTTGCCTGTTTTCTATTTTTATTTTTTTTAGTTATACCCCTTTTTAGCCTCTATGAATTACATTAAATCTTAATCAAATTAACTGTATTTAGTAAAAGGAAAAAGTCCATTCCCTTGATATAGCTGTGCACTGGACCAAAGATCATCTTAAAATGATATTTCACAAATTTGAAATGTGTCTTAATGACACATGACAGTCAATATACACAGGCATTTAGCAAACTTAAGCTTGAGTCCATCTATTCAGTGAATATCTTTTATGAAAAATCATTAATTTTAACAGAAACTAATTTTAAAACCAAAAAATTGATATGCATTTTTGCAATAATCTAATCACAGCTTGGAAGTTTTTAATTAATAAAATATGCCACATTTTCCAAAGCCTGTAGAAATCATATTTTGAATGCTATAACCAAATTTACAAAGACCAGGTCAATGTTTTAACCATAGGTAATAACAGAAAACAAGAAATGCTGCTATTATTTTCATTTGTAGAGCTAAATCTGAATTTACCTTGTTAGCAATACTTGTGATGAATGATTTAATATCTAGATTAGTCGGACAGCTCTTCTGACAGGGAGCATCTGCACATTTCAGGCACCTAGGGAATAAAATAAATGTATTAAGGAGACTTCAAAGCAACTAGGATGATCTTCTATATTTTTTCTACCTTGTACCTACTCAGAGTTAGTGTCTAGTAAGTATAAAAAAGTTATATTATTTTTAGGTCTAACTTTTAATCAACAAAGTCTTGTAAGCCACAATTATTATACAAATGCAAAGAGTGATGTCTTTTCATTTTACTACTTATAATATCCTTCCTTCCTCATATTTGTTGAGTAATTACTGCTTTAGATATTTTCAGATTATAACCATTATCTAGTTGACACTACAACTTTGTAAGACAAATGTAAATGTCAAGAGGTAAGTAGTCCTCTCCCCGACCCACCTCCCAATCCCTCTCTCTTTCTTCCACCTGTCCTTTCCTCTTCTCTTCCAGTTTTGTCTTTCAACCTACATACCATTCCCATAGCAATTAGGATCTATAATAGATACTGCAAAGCATAGCCCAGATCCACTCCCTTCAGGACCAAAGCATTCATTACCCCATTTGGCCTTCAGCGGCTAAAGTGAACTGGCTCAAGCAAGGTCAGACTCCCTTTCTAGCGGTGGCCCGCATCCAATTACAGGTCAATGAGTTGTATTAAAGAGCCAGTCCCCTTACTCACATTTGGGGAACTAAATTACTGAAGCTTTTATTATGACTGCTCAATTCTGCCTCCTTCACTTTCTATAGATGGTGCCCTTCAAATAAAATTCTTGTATACTAGTTTCATTTTAGAATCTGCTTCTTCTGGAAGTGACCAGAGACACACTAAACTTTTGTGTGCCTAAAAACCACCTGGGAAGATTGATTCCAGAGAAGAGCCTCTGATGAGTTTCTGGTGGCTTGAAAATATGAATTGGGGGGGGAGTGGGGGAAGAAAGCCTTTGAGGTGGTTCTGATGTACTTGGTTGGAACCACACCGTGACAACTGCAATTCTCTAAGTAATATTTCAGGACAATGTGAAACCACTGGCCGGAATGTTCCTTTGTTTCATTAACTTACATGTATTTTTCATCATTTATTCATTCATTTGGCAAACACTTATTGGGCATAATTAAATGACAGACCCTGAGATATGAGAATATAAAATTACTGGACAAAGCCACCATGGTCCTGCTCTTTTGGAACTGGCAGTCTGGAGGAAGCACACATATTGAAAAGGCAGCAGAGGCCAATTTGATCAACGTGAATTGGTATGAAATACAGCATGCTAAGGGTGCACCCAGAAAGGATGGTCGCCTGTTCCAATCACCTTGACCGGGGAAATAATACTTAAATGGAAGCTTTAAGAATGACTGGACATAGGGTGTTGTCTGTGGCTCAACAGAGTAGGGGGCCAGCCCATATGCTGGAGGTGGCAGGTTCAAACCCAGCCCCAGCCAAAAACTGCAAAGAAAAAAAAAAAAAAAAGACTGGACATTAATTAAAAAGAATGACTGGACTGGCAAGTGATGGAGCAGAGTCAGTCACTCAGGATCCATGGATGGAAAGGATGTGCTTGAGTTTGGAAAGAGGAGAAGAAGATAGTGTGGCTGAGCTAATGGAATTTGGTCTGGCCTAGAGTGTGAGTGGGAGTAGAGAGAAAGAATGCTGAGAGGCACAGCTTAAGAAAACACACTACTGTCACTGTGCCAGAGGACTAGAACAGTCCAAGGATCTCCGTGAGAATGCATCCTGAGTTGCTCAGTGACAAAGGTGACGAGCTCGCTCAGTTTCTATCCACTTCCATGTGTAAAGACCTTGCTCCATTTCCTTTGAGAAAACAATACCAGCTCCTTGTCATTCTTTTGTAAGAGAGCCCTCTTCATTGTCTGAACCAATTTCTCAGTACTTAATTAATATCTTGTTTTTAAATCTGATCTGAGCTCTTTTCTCTGGTTTGTGCCCTTAGCCTTCTCTCTAAATTAAATTTTACACTATGAGTACCAAAGGCTTTTCATAATCAATTGTCCTCTGTGAAATGTAGTCATTAAACCTCTCCCCTATCATTTCTCTAAATGCCATTGTTAAATTCACATCTATCATTTAGTTGAATTCCTATCTGCTCATACTTATGTTTTTTCTTGAAGCCCTGTCACTGGATTCAAAAAGAATTCCGTAGCAGTAAGATTTGCAGCATACACTGCAAAACAAGGCAAAAACCTGTAACACATGGCCTAGTTGGCTATTGACGTTGAAATGGGGTAATATTTATACGTGTAAGTGTCATGTGAATAAATATGTGGAGCATTAAAAGTGGTTGGAAAGGATTTTCTATTATGTGATAATGTAAAATTGCTAAAAATTTAGCAAATAATATGCCATCTTAAATATTTTCACATTTATAAAAAAGTCATTTGAACAGTTTTAAAATTATCTGCCATTACAAGGGAATAATTATGCGTATGTATACACAAAAATACACGCATATGTATATTAGATGTTTTCAGATTATAACCACTATCTAGTTTACGCTACAACTTATAAATATATACATAGAGAGAGAACACACTTCATAGGTATTCTGGTTAACCTAATAAAGTCGCAAGTTTTCTGCTTCTCTTTTTTCTAACACCCAACTTGACTAATAGGCAATTAAAAAAAATAAAGTTATAATGTCAGCAGGTATGAATGAACCAAATTAACATGCTGTGTATTTTTCTGTTCTTTCAAAGAAATCTTAAATTCAACATAAACAGATTCACTTAACAGCACTGACAATGTAAGGATTTTTAGTTGTGGTTATTAAGGCTCTTTACCAAATAATTCTCCTTTTATTATTGAGCTAGTTCACAAATAACAGCTGTTGGAAATGTCAGATGTTAATGAGGCAGGGCCACGCAAACCTGAATTGTAGCATTCTTTTTTTTCTTTGGTGTCATGAATATGCCAGAATGGGCAGACTCTGATAATAATACCATCTTGCAATTCTCTAAGCGCTCTGCAGACTAAAGTGCATCAGGCTGCCATTAATCCCACTTTTCACTCTGACAGCTCAGTAATTACACTACTGCTATAGCCAGGTAGTCCTAATAAAATATCAACCACTGCACTGGAATGCATACTGGTGAGATGTTTTATTAAACTTGGGGGGGGGAGTTGATCATCAAGTGACATTAGGGTTGACCTATTTTTCTATTTGACAATAAATTATCCTTTGACCGTGCCATAATAGATATTACAGAGTGCATTTACTGTACCAAATCGGAAAGGTACTGCATTACAATGATGTAGGCAAATGGTGTAAATAAAATAGCAGAAATGCATGTCAGAATGTTATTACCTAAATTGCTTTAAATGATTGATACCATGAAAAATCACAGACACAGTACTTAGGGGAATATGTCAACAATTATTGTAAACCACAGTTCTACATAAATTTTTCCTTACAAGTAACATTTAAATTACACTTGTTTTCATCTTCATTCATTTAATTCCCCTTTTACCTTTCAAAGTTATTCTGTTATAATGCAGTTTATTTTTAAATGCATTATAAGAGGCAAAAGTTAATTCAGAAAAACAATTATGTAATATTTTAATCCCCGTTAATTATGACTCTTATAGTAAGAAAAATATATTAGAGTTTGTTAATGTAGCATCTTAGGTATTTTTCTAGTCATAAATGTTTTATATCCATATTTATTAGAGAGAATAACAATGAATTTCATTAAATGCAAAATATCTTTATTGATTCACTATGACCATAAGAATATGTAAATATATTAAAACTTAAGTGCTGCTGCTAAGGGACAAAAAACTATTAAAAATATATTTAACTAGGATCTTTCTCTAGGGGAAAAGAAACATGATTCCTTTTTCCAAATATCAGTAAGGTTGACCGGTTTTAGTCCACAGTATGACACCAAAAAATATTACAGTGAGTAATGAAATAAGTAGCATTTCATTCTTCACTCAAATAAGAGCAGATGCCTGTTTCTTTTATTGGTAACCATATATCGCAGTTGGAATTGTAACCTATGCGTGTTAAAGAACATTCTACTCCCGGAGCTTAAATAACTGAATTAATTTCTTTCACAGTTAAAAAGGCAAACACACACACACAAATCTACTTGAAAACTTTAAAACTCACATTGCATTGTCTTGGCTCTGCTAGACATTGGTTTAAGCAAGCCAACACTGTTTCATTAGGCTATAAATGCATAGATTATAGATTATACATTTATAATGTATGATCAAACATATGTTATGAATATGTATGTTTCATCATACATTATAAATGTATAATCTACATTTATGTATATAGGTGTACATACACACACGTATATGCATATAAAAGAATAATGCAAGTTAGTATTTATACTAAAAAACAAAATATTTTCCTAATGTTAATAGTATTACATTTCTCACATATCAGATGTTTGGCACCATCATTGGGAAGGTCTACCTATTGAGACGTAGCAGATGGATTCAGGATCTAGCCTCCCCGCCACGTAAGCACCTGTTAGGCAAATACCTAGTTTAATATTCCTCCTCTGCTCTGCAATATTCCTACTGAAAGCTAGGCAGGATCAAGTATCAGGCTAAATGGAGGGAGTGCATCAAGAAGAAATGGAGGTGATGAGCGTCACACATGCATGAGTTCTACAGCTTTCATCCCTTATATCCAGACTTGTCATAATAAAAGGAGCCAAGAAAGACTGCTGGTATCTTTAAAATATGACGGAACTGATCCCATGGTCTGATCCATTAAACATTCAAAAGCCATCCAGAGCTTCAATAACCCTCCGATAACTCTCTGCTTATTTCCACCTCTGCTTCTCTTAGTACTCCATTAACCGTCCTTTCTACACAAGCAGATTCTGCTTCTCTGATTAGACCACAAGTTTTTACTTGCTTAAGGGTATTTGGAACTAACTTTGAATATCTTTTTACGCATCTTGGCCCATTTTCTACTGAGCTGGAAGCTATGGCAACATCATTAAAAGTAACTGAATTTTTAACATTGTGCAACGTTCTGCCTTTTAATCACACCTATGATGTTTATGTTTTAAGGTTCGTAATATTTATTTATATTTACAAGTTAATTCCAAATGTAATTTTTAAATAGAGATCCTTATCTACTAGAAATTCCCATCACCACAGGGTGTTTCAAAACAATTCAAGAAATGCAAATTTAGAACAGTAAACAATTCACACAACTGATGCTTAAAATAATCTGTTGGATGGCGATGATCACAAGTCTAGGAATAAAACATATTTGAGAATTTTTCTATAAATGTTCTGTAGTTTGTAGCAGAGTTATTAATTTTCTCAGAAATTAATAGCTCAGAATGCATAGTACTATTTTCCACATTTATTTTAAATTAAAAGAAGATACATGTATCAAATTCAATACTGACATTTGATCATCATATATAACTGATTCTTAAATAGCAATGATATTTATTTCGTCTCAATTGCATAGATAAAGAATCTCTCAGAAGCATAAATAGACTAGTGGTCAAGGCAGCTGAAGAATCTTGTACCTAAGACTATCCCATCCATGTGTAAAGACAAGTCAGAATTTTAAAAAGTGATGTTCTAATGACTTGGTGACATCACTGCCTCCTTGCCATATGAATTGACCATGCAGAAGGAGACCCATATATTCTTTTGAAGACAGAAAAAAAGAAGTTGAAAAGTCTCAACTAAAATAAAAAAGAGTATAGCATTCTCTCTCTTTTAAATAAAAGCAAAAGGTAGTCTTGTCTCCTCAAGAGATTTCTCAAGTCCAGATGAAAGGGTTAGGAATCTATGGCATTAAACAGTTTTGAAGCCTTCCGCAACCTTACCAGCCACTGAGGCACTATGACTCAAAGAAGGAAAATGACTTGTCCTAAATCTTCCTCAGATCTCATGGTAAACTTTTCTAACTCGATCCATCGACTGTTCCATGTTGTAGCATTTATTTTCTTCCAATCAATATACTGTTGTTGGAAAGCTAATTTTATTCCACTTTTCAAACAACTTTGGTTTAGCTATTTCTGCTGGAAAGATACTTCTATTAGCATTTTTTATTAAAAACATTAAGTATGCTACAAGAGACCTCAACAGCATAAAAACCCACAAACTCATATACATCATGTTGTCTTACAAGCAAATAAAATATCTCTATAAAAACTTAGTTGTAACATGTTTTTGAAAAAAATTGAACAAATATTTTTTGTAGTACAGAAAAAAATACCATCACAAGTATTTGAAGGCTGTTGCTCTTAAACTTATATTTTTCTCTTGTTTACCCTCAAAGAGATTTGAGACTAGAAGACTTTAAAATAAGTTTTTAGTGTATAGAGAAGGAACAAAAAGAATGTGATATAATAGCGTAAATGAATTAAAAACGACAGGAGAATTCTTTGGTTGAAAATACACACATCCTGAATACATTTCTACTAAAGGTGTGAAAAAGAAAGTCAAGGATTTAATCCATAAATAAAATAGCTTATTTATCGTTACATAATTCCTAGATATATGGAAATGTTAATTCTGAAAAAAATAATATTTGAGCAAACCTGCAAACCTACTTGGCATGGAGATTGAGATAGATTTTACTTTCTATAATGCTATGTTTTTCTCACTTGTATCAATGAGTTAAGTTACACAATAATAAAAAAAGACACAGAAACTGTTTGTGAATCATAATCATTTTCCTCTCTGTGATTTTTTTTTTTTTTTTGCAGTTTTTGGCAGGAGCCGGGTTTGATCCCACCACCTCCATTATACGGGGCCAGTGCCCTACTCCTTTGAGCCACAGGTGCCGGCCCCTCTCTGTGATTTTTATTTTTTGCTCTGGTCATATGAATTGGCCATGCAGAAGCAAACTCATATATTTTTTTCTTCTATCAAAAACCTTCCAAAGTCTTACATAAAAGGCAGCTAAAAGTTTTAAAAGAATGACCACAATGGAATGTCCAGTTAACCCTGGAACAACACAGGTTTGAACTGCTTGGATATACTTATAGAGATTTTTAAAATAAAGCATTTATGAGGTGCAAACCCTGTGCATACAGAATCTGACCGTGTGGTGCAGATTTAGGAATTCTGGAACCAGTTCCCTTCCTATCCTAAAGAATAACTTTACTGAGTGGTTGGTGCTCAAATAGCTAAGAAAACAAAGGGTCAGACTGGAAGTGGTGGCCCATGCAGGTAATCCCAGCACTCCGGAAGGCTGAGGTGGGTGGATTGCCCCAAACCCACAAGTTTGAGACCAGCCTGAACAAGAGCCAAGAATGCCCTCTAAAAATAGCCAGTTGTTGGGTGGTGCCTGTGGCTCAGCGAGTAGGGCGTCGGTCCCATGTGCCGAAGGTGGCAGGTTGAAACCCAACCTCGGCTGAACTGCAAAAACAGAAAAATAGCCGGGTGTTGTGGCGGACGCCTGTAGTCCCAGCTACTCGGGAGGCTGAGGCAAGAGAATCGCTTAAGCCCAAGAGCTGGAGGTTGCTGTGAGCAGTGTGACGCCACAGCACTCTACCAAGGGCGATCGAGTGAGACTCTGTCTCCACAAAAAAAAAAAGTAGCCAGTTGTTGAAGATATGGTGGCCACCTGTACTCAGAATCGCTTCAGCCCAAGAGTTTGAAGCTGCTGTGAGCTGTGACACCATGGTACTCTACCCAGGGTGAAAAAGTGAGACTCTGCCTCAAAAAGAAAAGAAAAGGAAACAAACAGTCAACTGTCGTCAAAGAGATTATGAGTGACAGACAAGTACTGAATTGTCTCATTAATGAAGAAAATGCTTGGCCTTAAAATTAAACAACAGCATTCACCAATAACAAAATTTAGGAATTTTTTAGGATTACCTCCCAGTGAGGTAATCCTAGCATTTCGGGAGGCCAATGTGTAAAGATCTCCTTGAAGCCAGAAGTTCAACATCAGGGTGAACAAGAGAGCAAGACTCTGCCTCTACAGAAATATAGAAATAGCCAGGTACAGTAGTGCACAGTACAGGAAGCTGAAGCCCTGGAGTGTGTGGATGCAGTGATCCATGATGGCTTCACTGCACTCTAGCCAAGGCAAGAAAGCAGGACTCTCCCTCAAAAAACAAAAACAAAAATAAAATTTAGGAATGAATGCATTTTTCCATTTCTTAGCTATATTGATATAATTGACCAATAAGAATAATGTAACTCAAATGATTTATTAAAGAGCTACTATGTTCTAATATCTGTTCTGGTGAAGGAGAGAACTTATCGAAACTCACTTAGAAGAAAGTGACTTAATAGATACTAGACTCATTTCATCTAAAATAGATACTAGACTATTTTCATTCGAAAGATAATTTTTTGCATGTAGTTCCCCCCACCCCCCTTATCAATGCAACACTGATTGCAGTTAGAGGCTACACAACTCATTTGGAGAGCAATGGCCAGGTCTGGATTTTCTTCCTTTTGCAACTCTTACATTTCTCATGTGGAGTCTGTACAAATTTATTTAAAAGTTCTGCTCCCTAAAAATGATGCCACTCTCTTTTTTCAAAAACAATAAGTAAATACCCTTCACACATATTTAAATCAAATTTAAATATTCATTCACTTTACACAGCTAAATCTATGTTGGTGACTCAAGTAAAAGAAAACATATTCAGCACAAGTATGTTTTTAAAGTGTTGCCCTGGTTATGTTTTTAAAATTTCTATCTGATCATGAATTTCTCCAGCTTAAAGGAAGAGTCTTGGCAAAAGATGCTCTCTGAGCTTTGGCGTCTGCCTTTTTCACACCTACAGCCCCAGCTGCAACTCCTGCCCCATAGAGGAATGTGTTCACAGCTGCATGAGCTGGTCAAGGCATTTTCAACCCTTGTGCCTTCCAACAGGCTCTTCCCTTGAAGCCACACTTCAAGTTTCCTTCAGAAGTCAGCTCAGGTATTCCCAGTGGAGCCATTCAGATTTCTCACAGCCTCTTGTGGGCTCCTTCATTGAAGCAATTATCACACCCAACTGCAAGGCAGGTTCACTTTTCTGGTTTCTCTTCTATTTCCAACTCCCCAGAGAAAATAGTTGGGTTTCTAAGTCAGTGGTTCTCAACCTTCCTAATGCCGTGGCCCTTTAATATAGTTCCTGTGGGTCATGACCCACTGGTTGAGAACCACTGCTCTATGGACTTAGCCTACTTGGAAATAGATTAATTTGAAATCAGATGAAAAAGACAACCATAATTTAGGTAATATCCAGTTATTGCCTCAAATGTTGAAAAACAAATTTTTTTATAATTGCTCTTTGAATTTATGTAAATAATATACCTTTATAATAAAATAATTCAATTTAGTTTCATTTACTTAATAAATACTTATGTAAGGAGTTACTATATGCTAACTTTGTTCTATGTGTTTTATAAATGTTATCTCACTTCATCTTCACTAATAGGGTAGATATAAATACATTTTTATGAAAATCTGATGAGGTAGATACTGTTGTTGTTCTCACATTTGAGAAAACATTACTAAGGCACAAAATTCCCTTCCCTGATTTTGAGAAAAGGTTTTTTCCTTTTTTTGAGACAGAGTCTCACTATGTCGCTGTTGGTAGAGTGCTGTCACATCACAGCTCACAGCAACCTCAAACTTTTGAGCTTAACCAATTCTCTTGGCTTAGCCTCCTGAGTAACTGGGACCTTAGGTGCCTACCACAACACCCAGCTAATTTTTTCATTACAGTTGCCATTGCTGTTTAGCAGGCCTGGGCTGGGCTCTAACCCACCAGCCTTGGTGTATGTGGCTGGTGCCCTACTCACTGAGCTACAGGCGCCAAGGCCCTTCCCTGGTTTTGGTTTGGAATATTGCATTGCCTATTTCCATGGCTATAGTAGATCATTGAAAAATTGATAAACATCTGAAGATCTGTGATTCCCAATTTTCTCTGCCATTCCTACTTCATGCTAACATTCTCACAGTGGATGGTGACATCAGGGCTGGCATCACAGTTTGTGAAAGCCAGATTCAGGATTCTTACTCAGGTTTGATTTCCGGTTAAAGTCTCACCTGTGAGTATCATCGTTTCATTTTTGCAAAACTTCTCATAATGACAACCAGTAATCCCAGAAATCTTGAGAAAGTTTTTTTTTTAAATAATATATTAAAACCCTGGATGTCACAGTTATTACCATATACTTCATTGATGGATGACCTAAAAAGCAAGCTAACAAAAACCTTCATTTATTTATAAGGACCTCTGCATAATACTTGCAGGTCATGTCACTATCTACAAAGTATTTTCTCATATGCAATTCATCTATATAAATCAATAAGATCAGTCTTGCCAGTACAATTACTAGACAGACAAAATACAAAACAATAGAATAAATGTTTAGAGATATCAGAAATAGGAATAGTATAGTAAATGAAAAATATATATTCGACATCTGTTATCATGACCTACTCTAAACTATGTTCCCACACAGCATTTGGCACATTATACATTGTGGCAAATAAGCTAAGACCAAATGTTTTACAGGAATTGACTATGTCACAATTTCTCTTCTCAGGTATTTAGAGCCCAAGAATCAATGCTGACAACTGTACACGAAATTGTAGGAAATAAATGAATATGAGGGAAAAAATGATAATATAAACATTGCATCTGTTCACTATAATCCACATCTTAAAGTGGACCGAGATTTTAGGCAATAGCACTGCTTGGAAAATGAACTAATATGAAGATAATCTGATCATTAACAGAGGATTGTTTGGGGAAAATTAGCCTAGAACTTAAATGACATATTGGTCAGAAGTAATATCTTGAACCAAGACCACAACTGGGTGTGATTTAAACTCTGAAAACAGAAAGATAAAAAAGCTAAAGGCACATAATATATATTTTTGTAAAAATTGGAAATTCCATCAACGATGCCCCTGATAAAAGCAGAAGAACACTGACAGTGCTGTCACAGTAGGTCACACGCTCCATTAAACTTAAGAAAGCTGAATGAAGAATTGGAGTGAAGATAATAGAACTTAAATGCGTTTGTGGTCCATAGACTCTTAACACATCATTTCCATTGTTCATTCTTTCCTTTCTTTCACCCTTCCTTCAATCAACAAAACACTTACCTATTTTCTGGAGGTTTTTCTAGGTGCTGGAGATAGTAACCAAAGTAAAGGTACAGGTTCTGCCCTTGAGAGGCTCACAGTGGTGGAATCACACAAACACAGGCTGACCCTGAGACTCCGGGGAAGTGCCGTAGCAGAGAGACGTGGGCCTCAGAGGGACATACTTCCCCCCAGTACAAACCCAAGTTAGGAGCTGCTCACCTGCTCACTCTTCTACCTTCACTGCCTACAACGCTAAAGATACAACGACTATTTGCTTACCGTTTGTTGACTGAACGAATGGGGAATAGCTCTGTTTCTTCAGAGTATGTGTATATGTGATATGTGCACTTGGACAAGCCAAATAAGGCAGGGCTTGAGAAAGATACAGAACAGGAGGAGGTAGAAGCATTTGTCATTGTCTCACTGAAGGGGGTATGGAGTCTACAGGACAGTTTACCGGGTGGCCGTGGACCAGTTCTGCCTCCTTTCTTGCTGGCAGTTCTCCAGAATACCAGTAGCTTCACTGGGCTGCAACATCTTGATATAAGAAGGGACAGTCTAGAACAGCCCAAACTCCATTCTAGGCCCCCTGAAAACAAAGATCCTTCAATACTTCAGCCTAGTGAGTCCTGTGACCCAGTGGTACAAATCTAGGTCAGGCTGTTTTGGGGGTACCCTCAGCTGCAGTGCAAGTAGACACCCACAGGAGAGATGTTATCCCCCCTGGACAGGTTCCCTGAACCTTGCAGGACTGGCTTGCCATGAGTGGGCTTCTCTTGCCCTGCTGTAAGGAATAAACCTGCTTTATCTATCTTTCTACATATGAGTGTGATTGATCTCTGTCACCAGACTCACCCACATTTGTACCCAGTGCAGAGCAATTGGGTGCACAGAGCTTTCTGCCAAACTACTTTTAATTCACTCCCACTGAAAACCAATCATCCCATTGTTAACTTATTTCTCTTCTTTTATCCACACGTTATCCTTTAGATATCTACCACAACACAATGCCATTAAAGGCTATATAGTTTAATGGATTCTGAATTTATGCCCACTTCCATTACTAACTTTGTGATCTTGGGAATGCAATGTAAAACGTTTGTGCTCAGTTTCCTAATTTAAGTTGCTAATCATAGCCTAGATATCATACCACTATGGGGGACTTTAAATAAATAATATATGTGAAATATTCAGAGGAGCGCCTAGTATGTGAGTATAGCAATAATGCAGCATTGTTGACAATCACTTGCATAATAATCCAGGAACACTGGAGAGCACAATGCAGAAAAGAACACTATTTTCAACAGCAAATAGCAAAGTATCATGGCAAAAACTGTAAAACAGTGATTACCACATGATTTCTGTGAGAATAAATGAGATAATTATAAGAAGCCGCCCCCTCAAAAAAAATCATGTTCATAGTAGCTGTTCAATAAAAGTTAACTAGACAATGGATCAAAAAATATCTTAACATGCCAAACCAATTCGAAGGGATTTGAAGAACACAGAAGTAAAGGGGTATCATTTGAATAAAATCTGTAGACATAAGAGACCATGAGAATAAAATGTGCCCGTGCCATTTGTGTTTATAAGGTTTACAGCGGAAGCAGAAGCCACACTGCAAAGCCAACATAAACTAATTTCTAGACACCCCACTGGCACCATGAGTTCCATTAAGCAATGACTTAGCAAACCGCATTTCTCCAAGTGACCTCTTTGATCGTCCATTATTAATGGCTTTGATGGGACTGCTTCAGTAACCAATTCTGTATTTGGGTTGTGTAGGAAAATTCACCTGTCAACAAGGAAAACAAGTATCGAAGCTCAGGGAAGTGGGAGCAGGCAGGGAGGAAAACGGATCTCCCTTGGCCCAGGGAAGCTCTCTGGTGGAGGAATAATTTTTCCCCTCCCTTGTTCCTCATATCTAAAGTGGATATTTCTCCAATACATGAATGAATGAATTTCATATGATGAGGCAACATGTAATTTTTTTACTTTAATTAAACAGAAAGATAAAGAAGAGAAACTTCTTAAAAAAGTAATTTTAGAGAATAAATTCTTTCTTATGTGCCACCTTTTCATTAAGCTGTGAAATTTCTCACCTGCTCCCTTCTTGATATTTTTTTAAGGTGAACTTTTCAGAACAACCCCACTGAGAGGAAATTGCTTTGCAAGCTAGGAAGATATTAATCTGTTCTCCCAGTATAGTAGGTGCATAAATCCTTTTTTATTGAAGAGGTGTTGTTAAAGTTCTATATATAAGACGACAGTACAGTATTGATTTTGGCAATGCTAATATGAAAGCTGTATTTTTTAGTTAAACGTGCTGTATTCTTTCAATTTTCCTGCCTTTGCTCTTGCTGGGCATCCTTTAAGATGGGGCATTAAGTGCTGTCTCCTCTCGACAAGCTTTTCTCATCCCCCCCCTTAAAAGTTTTACATTTCTTTCTTTGTATCTCCACACTTTTCAAATGATAATATAATTAGTTTTGAAGCAGCCTGAGAGATCCCAGGAGGAGACTCATTCATTTGTTCAACAAATGTTGTTTCAGCACCTTTTAGGTATAAGGCCATGGGAACATCATGGCAAAGAAGCAGACACAAATTCTTTCTTTCTATTGCTTATGGTTCAACAAATGAAACAATAAACAAACATTTCATTATGGTGAACTAAGATAAATTTAAGCCAGCATAGCACGGTGGAATCAGAGCATTGGGGAAGTCTTCCTGCCACGTCCAGGCTGAGCCAGAGTGATCCAGGGTGAAGAAAGAAGCACAAGAGGAAGGAGGCTGCCCAAATGCTGTAAGGCGGCAGGAGGCTCTGTCTTTGCAGGCTCTGAAAGAGGGCCCTGCAATTTACAATCACCAAAACGTGGAAACAACCTAAACACACTCTAACTCAGGAATGGATTAACAAGCGGTGGTATATGTATACCACAGACTGATACTCAGCCACTGAAAAAGATGGAGACCTTACATCTTTTGTATTAACCTGGATTGAGTTGGAACACATTCTACTTAGCAAGGTTTCACAAGAATGGGGAAGCAAGAATCCAATGGCCTCAATTCTAATTTGAAGGCAGTAGATGAGCTGATACCTACCCTCATAAGAGAAAAGCTCAAATCAGTTCAAGGTGTGGGGTGGGGGGAAAGTAGCGGGGTAGAGGGAAGGGGGAGGAGAGGAGGGTCAGCATGGCAGATGACACATCTCTTGGGGGTGGGACACAAGTATAAAAGGGACTTTACCTAACAAGTGCAGGCAGTATAACCTAATTCTTTGTATCCTCAATGAATCCAAAAAAATAAAAAAAAAAAAAAAGAAAAAGGGCGGGCGGCGTCTGTGGCTCAGTAAGTAGGGTGCCAGCCCCATACCAAGGGTGGTGGGTTCAAACCCAGACCCGGCTGAACTGCAACAACAACAAAAAAATAGCCAGTCATTGTGCCAGTAGCCTGTAGTCCCAGCTACTCGGGAGGCTGAGGCAAAAGAATCACCTAAGCCCAAGAGTGGAAGGTTGCTGTGAGCTGTGACACCACAGCACTCTACTGAGGGTGATAAAGTGAGACTCTTGCCCTACAAAAAAAAAAAAAAAAGAAAGAAAAATGAAAACCAGCTCTGGTTCCTAAAGCAGGAAGTGAGGACAGGGAGGTTGAGGGGGGCAGGGAGAATGCCACGTCATAACCTCTTGGAGTTTCAACAGCTAGCCATACCAGGTACTCAACAAATGCATGCTAAATTAAAAAAAAAAAACTAATAATAATAATAAAGATGACTGTGCAATGGGTTTTTGAGGGTTTGTATTATTCCTATCTTGGGAAAATTGAAATTTTTACAAGGTAATTTACTTCCCATTACTACAAATAGAAATATTTTTGCCTTGTTAAGACTTTCCCCTTTTCATATATTTAAAAGTAATTTAGAGAGCTATAATTCAGTATTAAATACAAAATATAAAATATTTATGAGGCAGCTCACTTGAAAAACAGGGCATCTTACATACATCTGCTTCCAGAGGAAGTATTTATAATATTTAGAAAGTTTCACTGTGGATCCAAAGGGATGTAAATTGTACAATCTCTTTTTTTAAAAAATGATCATGATTTTCTTCACACTGTTACCAAATGAATACCCACTAAGGCAGCCTGGCAGTAAACAATTTTTTTTTTTTTTTTTTTTTGTCAGCACTACAGAATTCCAATAATATACATTGCCTAAGAAAAAAGAATGCCTGGCCAAGACTGATTATCTCATTTACAGGTATCTACCATGGCAAAGTGATTCAGTCATGAGGCAATCAAACACACCTCAAAATAAACTCTCGGGGAAAGAAAAATTATAGGATCTAATCCATAATTGCCCCCCAGCATTGAAAGAGCACTGGACATACAGTGCTTCCTAGCTTCCGTGCTGTTATTAATAACTCATATAATCTTGAAGGAATTATCTAACCCCAGTTAAGTGAAGCCTAGCCAACGAGGCCTCAGTTTTCTTATCTATGAGAGTTGGGTGTCTGATCAGGTGGTCTCTCAACAACTTTCCAATCTGCACATCCTCTTCCCATATGTCACAAATGCTATGAAAATATGAGTAAAAAAATGTTTTAAATAGTTTTCATTTGGGGGGAAATTTCATAAAGAACCAACAAAATTGTAAACTCTGATTACTTTCTTTAAGTGAGAGAAAGTAATGTTTTGGTAAATGGAACATAATTTGAACCTAACCGGCCTCTCCTAAAATTTCATTAGCAGTGAAATCTTATTTTAAAAACAATGTTAAAAAGTTGAACAAAACCCAACCAACAGCAGTAAAAACGGTAAAATATTGGACAACTCTGATCTGGACTAAAATATTTGGCTACATTAAGTGATGAGGACTCAGTGTCTTGCCAGTTTCCCCGTCCTGTATTTCTTGGCAGTCTGACTGGTACAATTTTATGATACAGCCTCCAGAGCGGTATTTAAGGTCAATTTTGAGTACCAGGAACTGACCGCCTATACATTCTCTATAGTCAGAAATCTCTCATTTATTTCTATCCATATTATGTCATTTTAGCTTCCTGAACAGAAAACCTCAAGCTCTTTTCTAGAAAGTGTAAAAGAATAACCAAAAGAACACCAGGTCTGAAGCCAGAAAATACGAGTTCATAGCCTGCGTCTGCTCCTGGGATGCTGTGGGGCTTGGCGCAGCTGCCTGCTCTTTCTAGGTCCAACTGTCCTCATCTGGGAAAGGAGATGTACCTGCCTTAGAATCGTGAGAAGCCAGCAGTGGACACAACACGCTGAGACAGAATGCACGAGAGCTACTGAGCATACAGTTATCTATCCCCTCACACACCTGTGTGCTGGTGTTCAGGCCCCTTCTGCCAACACCGTACCTGGGGCATACCTCCCTGGGGTTGGATCCTTTACTTGCTTCCCAGTCCATAAGTCTGCGTCACTGCACTCTGCACACTATTGCGGAGTTGGTATTCAAAACAACTTCACTACCTTTCCTGATGCGCCCAAACTCCAAGCCATTGGTTGACTAATCATTCATCCGGGTCTCTTATTCTTGCTGTCTTATATCCCTCCCTGTTTCTAGTATATGTTTCTTAAAATTGCTAAAATCATGGCTTTTGAGTTTTCACTACCCATTTGGCTTTTAATGTTATTCTCCCTTACTCTCAGGTAATCTGACGAATTGATCTCTGTGGGTTCCAACCTCACCACTATCTTTGATATTTCCTTTCCCTGCTAGCCATCGAGGTACAGGGACACAGTGGGCCAAACTAACACTAAAATACTTCTCTTAGAAGATAAGTATATTTTTGTTTGATATTCTATGGAAACTATTAAATATTGATTTTTAAACTGTTTTGTTTTAGATGAATAGATGTATTAGTAAGACACACAAATATTGTATGTATTGCCACCTTCCATAATCTTTTATTTTTTGTAATTAGTATAAAATTAAGACACTATTTCAAAAGATAGGATGCTGATCTAACCCATTTGTTGTAACAAGTACATACTTATTTACTAAGCATTTCCTAAGTACCTCCCATGTCGTAAACTAAGTAGGCAGCAAGGTTTCAAAGGTGAATAGACTGTGATTTGAGATCTTATACAATAACCATGTTACTGAGAAGCAGATATTTATCCAACTATGAACGTATGCAAAGTGATAAACTAAAGGCAAGCGAAACTAAAGGCATAAAGAAAGTGATGACTTCTCTCCTGGAGACAATCAAGAGAACTGTTCAAAAAGTGATGACTTCGACAGAGAGAAGAGACAATTACTTAGGTGGTATAAGCAAAAGGGAAACAGGCATAAACATTACAGCACATAGTTTATTTGTGGAAATCTCTGCTCTTCAGAAGAGTTATTACAGGAAAACAGATACCCAAGAGACGGTAGCTGGAAAGAAAAGGTTAGAAACCAACATGGAATTAGAACTCAGTTTCACTAGTGCTCTAAGAACTTGGGCTCAAATCATGGTAAAAGTTTTACTAGAAGCCCATCTTCATTCCAAACGCACAGTCCTACTAGAACCTCTCCCTCCCTGTGTCACACACTCACAGCCACATGGATGGACCTCCATAGCTGGGAGTTTTGCATCTACAGTTTCAGCCATGAAATAAAATATTTAAAAATAAATTTAAAAGAATAATACAACAATAAACATAACACAAATGAAGTATACAGGGATGAGTAGCAGGCCAGGGTCATATTCCTGTCTAGAAATGACCAAGTCAGGGACAGACAGGTTATGAAAAAATAGAAACAAAGAGACCCATTATTTTTCTCAGCTTTTCTCTGATTTCATTAATCAGTTTCCATATGTAAAAACTGATCAGAATTTGTTTAAAAATCACAAATCCTCCTCTGAATCCTCTACTCCTTGGCCCCAGATTCTTTCTTCTCATTTATTCCGATATCCATCCTTTCCTGACCATCCACATACACAAAGCCTCGGTATTTACTATTGTATGTCTCCATTTGGTTTTAACCATAGCAGCCAGACATGTTCCAAACACTGTCACATTTACCGCAGACTCCTGAACTATGAGAGCAGACACACCACCACCTTCAAAATCAAATAAACTTGGACTGAAATCCACATTAGTCTGCTTAGTTACTGTGAGACAAATCACAACTGCTATGAGTCTCACCTTCTTAATCTTTATAAGTGGAATAAAAATCCCCTATTTCACAGAGTTAGTATGAGGGCCAAAGGAGTTGAAGTATCTGTAAAACCTAGTAAAGTATCTATAATGTACTAAATGTTAAAAAAAAAAAAAAGAAATTTGCCTGTCCCCATTAACACTCAGCAAGAAAGGCATTTTCAAATATTCCTGATTGAGAGGGAAAAGACCAATGCTTCCACGGTGCTTACCTTTCTCTGTTTCTGTGTTTGGATGAACCTATTAATCTACACATCTAACACCCCCCCACAACCAGACATTAAACTTGCTTCAGAGCAGTGCCCATATGGTATTCCTTTCTGTATCATTCTATTTGGCAGAGTGCCTAGCTAATAGCAGAGGCTTAATAAATGTTAGATCAACAAATTAATGTAGCTACAGTCTAGTTTATCTTCTCCCTGCCTCTTCTCGCAACCAACATGTTTTTTCTTTTTTAATCACATAATGCAGATTTCTTAAAATAGCGTTGGCTTCTCCTCCTCTTTTGTTCTGCTTTTACCATTCCCTGCAGTTTTCTGCTTCCTGGCAAAGCACCTGCCGTCACCTTCACTGTCTCCATCAAAACTGACCTATCCCTCTTCTGGACTTTCCCATCACTACAGGAGAGAGAAAGGCTCTTGCTTGGCTATCAGATCCAATAATCTATGCTTGTTCCCTTGCCTAGTTTCTCACACACAGTTGGAGATCAAATTTGTTGAATTGACTTGAATCGTCTTACCTATTAATTAAAATAGTTTTCGCATAGCAGAAAGTACCATATAAAAAGGTAATGCATTTAAAAAACTACTATGATTTATTAATTTGATTAATTTATCTTGGACAAATTGGAAAGATTTGAAAATCAAAAAAAGACATTAGGATTTTCTGTATTCATGCAAACATCGTTATGGATCTTGCTTCTCTCAGAAAGTAAAGCTTCACACTAGCCTAGTTGGCATGCATTTACTGTGCGTAAATTTTCAATTTTCAAGGATTCTCATCTTTTTCCAGTCAGTACATATTTGTTTGCACTAATAGCTACTACACATTTTATTAATTTACAATGAACATAAAATAGGGTATCATTACCGTATTCAAAAAATAGTAATGAAACTGCCAACAAAATCTTTTGAGGTAAGAAGGAAAGTATGACAAAGAGGGGAAGAAAGGATGATAAAAAATAGGAAGAAAGAGGTCCAAAAACATGAAAAAAAATGGGCCAATAAGAACTCAATAAGAAAAAAAGGAAACTGATGAATGAATGAATATAAATCAACAAGTGAAAAACTGAGAAAGGAAGGAAGTGTGCAAAAGGGCAAAGAAAAGAACAGAGAAAACAAGAATAAAATGGCAATGGAGTGAAAAACAATAATGTATTTATCATATACGTAAATATGTAACATTCTAGTATTAGGAAATTAAAAGAGGTCAACTCGTTCTATTCATAATCAACTTTGACTTTAAAAAATTTTTAAATTCTAGCAATAAGGTTTTTTCCCAAGAATAAATATTTATAATACTTTATTTTGATCTATGATGCAGATTTATAAATATATAGCTTCTAACATCAATATGATACATGTTTTATGTGTTACATTTATATTAGAAATTTATTATGTGGTTCTCTCTTCTTTATAGACTGAAAATTTTTTGAAGGCTATACTGATTTTAATTCATATTATATCTCTCATTCTTTGAAGAGTACCTAACAGTATACACATTGAACAAACAGTTAGTGAATGAATTAATGAATAAGTCAATGAGATGTAATGGCTTAAGTATGCTTTAAATTCCATTTGAACTAATCATCTTCTCAAATTTGACTCATTTGTATCTACTTATTCTATTCTCATTACTAGGTACAGAAGGTGCCAAAAAATGTATACACATTTTAAGCAATGTTATCTATGTATTACTTTTTGAAGTTGAAGTTGACACATTTGTATCTACTATTCTATCCTGTTACTAGGTACAGAGGGTGCCAAAAAATGTATACACATTTTAAGCAATGTTATCTATGTATTACTTTTTGAAGTTGAAATTATCACTTCATGCTACAATACCCATTTTACTTACAATTTGTATACATCAGGGGAATAATCGATTTTACTTCCAACAAGATTGCTCTTAAAATCTGTATACATATTTTTGGCATCTCAGTTTTTATTTCATAATCGTATCCTCCTACTCTAAACTATAAGGTGGACCAATCCTTTTTCTAGCATACAAGTCTAAATGCAATGACCTTATTCAGTCATAGATTTTAATGTTATCGAACACCTACTTTTACTCTTATGAGATTCTTACTTTTAGTCTTAACTATATAGTTAAGTCATTGCCATAAACTTGTGGAAGTTGTTTATGAAGTTTGTGAGAAAGAAATTCTTTGACAGCTTATGTTTTATTGCTTGGGTATCTAACATTCACATATCAACAAAGTATTTTCAGAAATTTGTATTTAATACATTTCTAATTTCAATAGCCTAAAGCTGCCTATAATAGATTATCCCATTTTCCCCCCTTGTGGAGTTGCACCAGAGAAGCCTCATCAGAACTTTATGTAATTTATATGACTCGGAAATTAAGTTGGCGCTAGGACTGGATTAGACTTTGGGGATTAGAATGGACCTATTTTGCTTTGGGGAGAGACATGTATAACTGAGGCCAGGAGTGGTCTTTAATATAACGGTGACTAAGTGAGGCTGTTTCTTTTCCCCTTCCTATGTCCATACAGTTTACAGTGATGGGCCTCTGCAGCTCCTCTTATGAAAGTAGAATCTGTTTTACCGACTCCATGAATTTATGTTGTTACGAATTACTTTCATCAAGAGAATACAGCAGAAATTACAGGGACTCTCACACTCAAGATGCCCTGCATTCTTAGCCTCCCTCTCTTGGAACCCTGCCATCCCTAGGTGAACAAGTCCTAATTCCTCTTATGGAGGATGAGGGACGACAAGGAGGAAAGGCCAGCTGCAAATCCTAAATGTATGAAAGGGTTCAGCCAAGGTAGCAGAACTATGAATACAACTCTGCCCTCACAGGAGGCCTACGTATAATCCCAACAATGATAAACATTTATTGGTTAGTGCCACTGACTCTTGGGTTGTCTTGTTTATGTAACAGTTGCTACACACAACAATCCCCTGCAAATATCAATTGCAGACTAACTAATAACCTAATTTTAATGATATCTAAAATTAATTTCAGCAGTCTTCTCTTTAAATAGGCCCAGAGTTAGATAATTCCTTTAGGCTCTTTCAAATTGAGATTTTTTGTTTCTCCTGCAAACACTACAAGGAAATGAAATGACTTGGCAAAGTTAAAAGAAAACCTACTATTACAATATAACAGTGTTTGATTTTTACTTGCATGTTTCCATGAATAAGTTTATAATGGCTCATTGTAACAAGTTAAGACTGAGCAAGAGCAAGATTCCTCAGAAGCTTTGGGAAACTGAGACGTATTCTCGCAGATACGTAGTGCATCTATCATTTCCTAGTTATGGAATTTATTGAATGAACAGCCTCTCAGAGTCTATCTTTTTAATGATGGGAGCCATGGAATCTACAATTTTTTAAAAGTTGTTTTGTGTCTGCATGGTCATTAAACATAATAAAAACGTTCATTTGAATGTGACCATGGGCATGGGACTCAGAAAACAGAGACTCTTGTTCTGAATGCGCTCCTATCAGAGTTTATTTCTGCATTAGCTGATTCAAAACACTTTTTGTGCACGCATTGCCCAACATCATTATACAGACAAGGATTTCACACAAATCACTGATTGTGTGCAGCAGTGAACAAAACTCATTCATCCTTTTTATTGTCACTTGAGAAAATTCATTAGATCTGTGATGATAATGCAAAATTTTTCAAGTACTTTTTCACATTCCAAACTCAGTCATTTTCTTTGTAATGTAGATAGCTGAACAATTATTGTCATGTGAAATGTGGAATAATACAATTATTAAGCTGCATTCTTCCTACAGGATGGATAAATGCTCAACATTTATTTGCTATAGATAAAAACTGCTTTTTATACATGTAGGACTTTTTAAACCACAAACATTTATTTTAAAAAATCCACATTAATCTTCAATATGAGAGCTTAAATGAGAGCTCTCTTAACTATACTGAAATTTTACAAAATACAATGTCTTTTATTTGATTATCATTATTATTATTTTTTTTTGTAGAGACAGAGTCTCACTCTTATCACCCTCAGTAGAGTGCTGTGGTGTCACACTGCTCACAGCAACCTCCAACTCCAGGGCTTAGGCGATTCTCCTGCCTCAGCCTCCCTAGTAGCTGGGACTGCAGGTGCCTGCCATGATGCCCGGCTAATTTTTTGTTGCTGTTAGGCCAGGGCCGGGTTTGAACCCACTATCCTCAGTATACGGGGCCAGCGCCCTACTCACTGAGCCAGGCACCACCTTATGAAATACAATTTCAAGATGCAATAAATACTTGTTATATTTTAGTAATAAAACAAATGGGAATTAAAATGATAATTGTATGATTAACCGTAATATAAATACACACTCCTCCCAAAGTGAAAACAAGTAGAATAACAAATTCTAAAAGTGAAAACTCCATTCAGTTTCTCACATAAGATTACAAAAAAAAATGTACTTACTAAGGTATACTATAGAAGAGGCCATTCTATAGTTATTCATTTTTCTATTGACAGGATTTCCCAGATTATTACAAACTATCCAGAAATTGCTAGTCACTCCCTGAGTTCCACTCAGTAACAGTATTCTGCAGGAAGGAAAGGGCCTTTTTAGAAGGAATGATTATCTAATAATTTTCATTCCCAAAGTACACAGAGATGAATACAATTTCACAAAGTTTTCTAAGGTAATAAAAAAGCTATTTTCAAAAAAGTGGCAATAGATTTCCCTATCTTGAAAAGTTGCTATATTTTTTAACATTTTTCAAGCATAAAATAATCTCCATCATTTATCTGAATTATAAAGGACCATTTAGTATGCCTTGCTCACTCGAAAACATTTGTCCTTAAGTAATGATGAATTCACTTTAAATAATTATGAGACCATTTCTGGAATTTTAAAGCATTCCATTTTTTAGATTAGAAAAGCCATTTTTTTTGTTTGAAACATTTTCAAAGCGTGAGTCAAGATCTCAAAAGTATTCCTCAAAATATTTTGTGTAATATATCTCAAGGTCAAATGTGAAGTTGACTTAGAAACATGAACATGTATATTTTCAAATCTGAACACATTAGCCATTAGTGACAATAGCCTAAAAATGGGGAAACATTATTTTTCTCCAAAAATTACAAAGGACTCAGTGCCCAAGGAAATAAAGCAGGAAAATAGAGACATTTGAATGAAGTTATCTTCCTTGTACCCTGGAGCTACCATGGAGGTGGAAGTAGAGGTTATTGAGGACATAAGAATAATCCAGTAAACAAATTCATGGTTAAGATGATTTCAGATTTCAGCTGTGATTAAGCTGGACATGAATAAGAAGAAGACAATGATTGGTTTACAGAAGCAAGGATTATTTACATTAGTTAGGGCCTTTGTCCAGGATGCAATATTCAAATGAAGACTGAAGGATATTAAAAAGCTATTGTAGAAATTCTGCAGGGAAAAGCATTTTGACAGGAGGAACTGCAAATGTAAAAGCCATCACTCGTTACCGTGATCCTAATGTACATGTACGCTAAACCACAAGTTGCCTAATTTAAGAGTTCTCAAGCCCTATTTGCTTCATATTGAAGTTATCGTGAGGTAAGACTTTTCAATGAACTAATTCAAAATAAAACTTAAAGCCTTTTAAAACACGTTTGCATGTGTTTTTTCTATGACTATCAAAATTTTCTTAATAGGGATCAGAGAAAAAAAAAACATTGAATAATTAACGTTGGACATTAAATAAGAAAACACTGTCCCTGGAATATAAGTGCAGGCCAGGAGCAGCAGCTCATGCCTGTAATCCAAGAACTTTAGGAAGTTCCCTTGAGGCCAGGAGTTCACAACCGGCCTAGACACCTACACAACATAGTAAACCCTGTCTCTACAAAAAATGAAAACACAAAAATTAAATATAGAAAAGCTTGCCTTTAGTCCCAGCTACTCAGGTGGCTGAGGCCGGAGGATCACTTGAGCCCAGGAGTTTGAGGTTGCTGTGGCTATGGCTACACAGCTGAACTCCAGCCTGTGTGACAGAGCTAGACTGTCTCTTAAAAAAGAGGGTGAGGGGATAATTACAGTGACTAACACCTTACATAGGAACAAACTGTTTTTCAAAGCTAGAAAACACATTAAGTTTCCGTGAGCATTCTTTGATATAAGTTCTGCACAATACTTACTATATAAGAATTATTTTTATTTTATTAAAATTCATGATCCTCTTAAAATTAAAGCTCTATAAATATTAGATCATATGTATACAAGAGATATCATTAGATATATTGGATTTGTTATCCAAAGTTTCATTGTAACAATTTATTTGCTGCATGAGGCTCATTCAAACATTCTCTTTCTTGCATCCATTTGTTCCAGTATATTGTAAATATTATATTCTCAATACCATAAATATTAGCCCATACACATATGATTTATTTGTGCCTATGTAGATAAAATAGATAATACTATAAATACTATGAATTACAATTCTTAAAAAATACAAATGTTCATCCAGTATATGAACAAATGCTTAAATTATTAGTTATCAAGGAAAGTAAAATTAAATCAAAATCTAATTTTTATCACATCTGACTGACAAACATTAAAAAGAAAAAGGTCTTATGTTACACAGTAAGTAGGAAATAGGTACTTTAATATACTGTTAGAGTTTGCATCAATTTTAAAGAGTTATTTTACATTTCTATAAGAAGAAAAACAACGAATTTTTGCCTTTTTACCCAGGAGTTCATCTGTCAGAATATATACTATAGAGACCCTTGTATATGTACATAAAGTCATTCACAGAAATTTATTTCAAATGAGTGAAGGAGAAGGAATAAATGAAAGAATCACATTCTTATCTACAAAGTAGCATACCATATTTAAAATTATAAGTTCTAAAGCAAGGAAATTAAAATCATGGTATGACTCTGAAAAAAATAATTTTATATGACATCATACTTCTTTACATGTCACTAAAAACAGTTAAATAAATGTACTAATCTCCTTTAAAACTAATTATACATCCTATATTTAAGGATTAGGAATGTTTGTGACTTCCCATGTCAGTATGTTAGGGAGGCAGTACATCAGATCTACAGATATCCTAATAATAACAATAATGTTCATATCCCACAGATAAAGAAAGAAAAAGCACTGCTGTTTTAAATTGGAAACTTACATGCTTGATGATATATATAGCCTGAACACTTCAAGGACTTTACTTTTGCTTTATCTTACAAAATACTTTGTGCTTTTATAAAACATAATCTGCTGCTTGGTCCTTTCTTATCCTCAATTTATTTCCACTTTTTAATAAGAAGAAAAGACTATAAAATCCAATGAATAGAAAAGTAAATGAAAAATAATGATTTTGGATATCTTCTTTCTTGTATTCTTTACCTTGCTCTACCCAAAATAAATGATAAATGTTTATTAATGTCCTGTTTTTCTACCCAATGAGGTTCTTTTAAAATTTTTCATCTGTTTTTATATCACTTCCATACTTCTTCCTTCTCATCAGGGTATATAAAGAAAATGGAGGAAATAAATCTTTCTCAACGTCAGCACTCAACAACCATCTGTATTCAATAAATATTTCTTCTTGAATGCCTCCTGTTTTGAGGCATTTCACAAGGTCCGCTGGATGGAGCATCGGACAAGACAAATCCACATTTGCCCTTTCGGAACTCAGAAATTTGACTTCTGTCTCTTCTTAGAGGAGAAGTCAATTACCCAGCCTGCTTAACAGCAACAGCGACAGTATTCTACCTCCCATCCAACCTTCTCTCCACAGAGAACTAGGAGAAAGCCACTCGAATTTTGGGAAGCCCATGGTGACCTTCAAAGGTATAATTTCAATTCGGCACATTGGGAGCCAAAGTGTAATTTCAGTGGTGAGAAGCATTTGATGAGGAAATAGATGCACTGTTTTTCTGTGCAGATTTGTTCAAAATAGTCTGCCTTGTGACAGAAAGAAGAGAAATAAGATGGTAACTAGGGAGGGCAGCAATGTGAACCTGAAGCATTCTCAGAATCAAGAGTTTTGTGCATGGTCATGAAAGGAATGAAACTGGTTAGCAGAAGACAAGGGGGATCAAGGATAACAACAACAGCAAAACATTGGTGTGAGGGAACAAGGCTCTAGTAATAGTTTGCTTAAAGGCATAGTTAAAAAGTAAACTTAGAAAGAAACCAGAAATATTTTTACTTCTACTGATATAAGAATAAATGAGAGGACAGATTTCTTAAGTGGATGGGGGGATGTCTGATGGAGTTTCATGCAAAATGTTTTCATGACCTCTGAAAGAGATTCACTTGGGAGAGTGAATATCCTTCTCCTGAAAGAATACATCAGTGATATAAATAACTTAATGCCTGAAACCTTTAAAATCTGTTTGAAGTAGCCCAAAGGAAGACAACGGAGAGGTTTTATTCTATCTCTAACAGTGACTCTGGGTTATATGCTGAGTTCTTGTTATGCACCTGCACCTTGCCAAGTTCTTTAGTAGAACACCTCCTGCATTCTTGCCTTAATCCCGGGAGGCTGAAGTCATTGTTCATTCATTGTACAGAAGGACAAACTGGGCCAGAAAGTTGTGGAAGTTAAATCTGAATCCAGGAAGTTTAATTCTAAAGCTCTTAACTCATGAACAGATACTTCCTCGGAGCTTATTTCCAAAAGACATTAGAAAAGAATTTACTTTATTATTTACTAAGAAAATTAGTAAATAATAAAAATAGATATTTGAAACTTTAACACTATGTAGTGAGTTTATCTTAAAAGTAATACATTTTATATGCAATTTTAAAACGCAGAAAACTATAATCAGTTATAGCAAAAAATCACTCTTAATGTCTGCCACACAGAAAAATTTTAAAGCATACTTCCAATTTTTTAATGCCTATAAGCACACAGACATATACATTACCAAACAAGTCATCATTTTATCTGTTTTGTAGCCTGCTTTGTTAATTTTACAATATATTACAATGTTTTCACAGGCTAATAAAAATAAATGCATGAAGTCTGACAATTAAGTTCATGAACCCATCCTAGAAAAGAGCTACATACCCAATTGCTAAATATCGCGACAGTCACCAAATGGTCAAGAGGAGCACTTCAAAGGTGACCATGCTACGATGACTTTCAGCCAGGAGGCATGTAGCAGTTTTGCTAAGATGAGTTGGCTAACTTAATTGTCAAGACGTCATACAATCAATGACAGATCTGATGACCCTTCCAATAAAGAGTTCCAAAATTGCTTCGAGGGGTGGTCTAGGGCCTGGCATTGGTGCTCAGCTTCCCAAGGGAAGTACCTTGGAAATGACCATAGTAATTTTCAGCAATGAGATATGAGCATTTTTTTCTAGGATGATTTAGTGAACTTAATTGTTCAACCTCATATTGTCTCCCATTATTTACAAGAAAACAAAATATCAGAGGCCACATTACTGGCTCTAGATGACAAAGCTAATGAGTGGAGAAACAAGATATTAGACTAAGTCTATTTACGAAAAAGCTTAAGTTCTTTCTAATACTTTCCCCCAGAATAATGCTATTTCACTCACATCCAAACACGTCTGTATTCAATGCAATCAAAGTGAAAGTTATAACTATTACACAACATTCAAAAGGACTATCACCTAAAATATATTTCTTGAAACATGTAAACTCTCACCACTCCTCACTAAAACGTGTCCATTACTACTATAAAAGTCTAATCTTTTCACTGCCACGTCACTGTATAGAGGTGTAAAGGAAAATGTGTGTGTTGTGTGTGGCAGTAAATAATCTATTTCCTATCAATATCTGGAGTTAGCAGTCATGAAAATCAAGAGTAGTAGCTTTGATAATTTCCCACATATTCCCTAAGAAATAGTTGCTCAGTTTTCCTCAAAAAAAAAAAAACCTACAGGGTTTTTCCATGCTAAGCTCAATACTGGCTAAGGAACCATTTGGTACAACAAGCTCTTTCTATACTGACGGTTATCATTGAAACACACTGCCACCTTATGACAATTCTTTTTATATCTTAACTTTCAGATATTCTTTTAAAAATAAACTGTCACCAGGAATATGACCAGGAAGTACACAAATTAACTGAAATTTATGGGATTTTTAAAAAGTTTACAAGCTTTGTAGAAAGCAGCTTCAGAGAACAACACTGTATTTAAGAGACTATTTTTAGCTTTAGCATAGCACAAGCATTTTGATGACATGGTCTGAGGCTTTTAAATCCAAGAAGCCCGGATATAACTCATAACCTGCTGGCAAGGCACCTCAAATTTTGAATCTGTTTTCTAATTCGTAGTTGAGGGAGTTATACCCAAAGTATTCGCCCCTATTTGGCACTACAACTTCACAAATGCAGGGACACACACAAGACTTAAAAATCACAGTGACTTAGCTTGGAAAGAAGAGTAGGGGAAAGAACCACTAAAACTAAGAAAAGACTAAATCAGAATACATTCATCATTCTGTGAAATTTAAAATAAGAAAATATAAAGAACAACTATAACATACCACACTACTACAAAATGGAGTGCCTACTCACATACCATCCTTTTTTTTTTTTTTTTTTTTTTGCATATCCACAGCAGAGATTTCTATTATGCAAAGAAACATAGAGCTTTTATCCAGGAGCTGATTTATTTTTCTCTATAAATCTAGTGATTCATGTGTGAAATAGGTTCTGCTTCCCTTTTTGCATTAGCTGCTAAAGGACATATAGAATTTATGGTTCATCCTTATCAAGTATATAAGAAGCCACTCTATGCATTTTGTACAATATTATACACTCATGGCTTTTTTTTCTGCCTTATTTTTTTCATTGGCCTGAGAGTATCCTGTACTTTTTTAAGGTATATACTTGGTACAGTAGAGAGAATACGATTCTTAAAGGCTGAATAACAAGATCCAGCTCTGACTGTTACCACCTGTTGGGCCCTGATTATTACTTTATCTGTGGGATACACTATAGATTTGCTATTTATGAATTAAGGCTAACAACAGCTTTAGAGATACCTAATATTTAATAGGTGCCTGACATACACATATAACAGCTACTTATAAAACTTAATTTCCACATTGTTTGAGTTCAGTAAATCTTCTGAAATCAAGATATATTTTATAATTGCATTTAATGCAGTAGTATTCTCCCACAAAACAGTTTTTAAATCGATGATGCATTAGATCTTACTTTTATAAAAGGGTATCCACTTATTGTCCTGTACTTAAATAATCCCCTGCCTGTTCTTTTTGAACCAAGCAGAATTGTTAACAACATTATTTCAATGAAATACTCAAAGTTAAATCATAAATAGGGCAAAGTCAGAAACTGGTAAACAGATAGAGGTTATAACATAGATTTGTAACTTTAAGGGAAAAAGCTGGTAGTTCACTAATGTCTCCCATATGTCACTGAAGTTGACAATTTACTAAAATTTGTTTAAACTTCATGGCAAAGACACAGTAAAATAGGAAAAAAAGAATTTATTCACAGTAACATATTGCTTTGTTAAATTACCGATTTGCCGTTTTCCCAAAGTTTTCATCAGAAGAGTTCTTAAGTGTGGATAACAACGGTGACATCTGCAAAAGTCAGTGCCACGTTTAACTCCGCCAGGCTCGGCAGCACCTGGTGACGCCACGGGGAGGAAATCATGGATACTTCTTGAACACGCCGCAACAGCTGCCAGCTCAGAAGGAGGTACATTCTAAGTTCTACCAAGCAAGTAGTACTTTACAAAACCTCATTCTGTCCTTTCTTTTAACTGAAAGGAAGCCAGATGGAAACATGCAACCTGTCAAATTGCTAATGAAGAATTACTATAACTCTCATTGCACAGATCTCGGATGTCCACCATTAAAAATCTGGTCACTGGATTTGCAGAATAATTTCACTGACCTCTTCAGAAAACAAAAGATGCTTGATGCTATTCCACTTACCAACATGATTAGATCTTTAAGGAAATGTGGTAAGGAGAAAAAGAGCGGAAATAGATTTATATCTTCAACAAAATATCAGAACGAAAACTAGCACCTATCATTCTAGAAGTTTCAGAATATCTCAAGTGACTGTGCGCGGAGCTTGACTGACTGACCATGTCTTCCTGCCGTGAATGGAGCGATCTGCTTGGAGTGCACAGGTAGAGGAAACCAAGAGAATGGATGAATTATCCACGACAGAGCAGCCCCAGTTGTGCTGCTCAGGCCAACTCTCCACCTGTATCTCCATTACAGACGTCTCTGTCTATCCATGATATGACATTATCACAAGAATTTTCAATAGAGTGAGGGAAGATTTAGTTGTAAACATATACAAGGACCAAAACTTTGTTTTGTATGTTTTGGTTAAAAACAATGACTTACTGTTTTACGACTTCCAAGACGATTTTCACAAAATGAGATATTTGTAATTATTTTAGAAGTTTTGCTGTTTCTGAGTAACACTGGGAATGCTTTGATTGACTCATCCATTCTTAAGTCACATAAAAGCATTTGTGGGGTCCATACTGTGTTATGTGTACCACACATTTTTAGTTTCATGGAGCCATCCTTTCAACATCACTAAACACATTTTTAACAGATAGAGTACTGTGTAGGACAGGAAAATACACTACAAATTCTGAAAGAAAATGATTTCTGTCGAGAACCTGAATAACATTGTAAGAAGTCCCTCTGGAAGAAGGAATCCTAATAGTTCAGTCCCTGAGAGGATCTGTCAACATCTCTCCCAAAACTATGTGGCTCAAACCATTTCTTAGCAGCTTCATGACAATATACACTATTTTCTTCTCTTCTATATAAAGCTGAAAAGTTATATAAGTGAACTCACAGTTTTCTTTACTAATAGCACACATCAGTATAGTTAATCAATGCTAAATAATAGTTTCAAGAGCTCCCCCATCCTGACCTACAGATGAGGAAGCTCTTACAAAGGCGGAGAAAACTAAGGCTCCATGGAAACAAAGGGCGCTGTGGTTCTGACCACTGAATTAGACTTGCATCAGACCCAGGTCTCTGTCTAACCCCTGACTCCCAGATAAAACTTTTAAGCAGCAGAGTTAAATGTTGAAAGGTATTGTTTTTGTACACGGCATAAGGGAATGAGTAAAGGACAAATAGACAACATTTAGGTTACTGAGGAAAGAACCCCAAATGCTATTTTCTGCTTTCTCCTTCCTCATCCCCTCACACTGACAAACGCACAAGTAAACCACTACAGAGACTCTGAGGGGGGCACTGCCTGCCTCCCGGTGTCTGAGTTACACAGCTCACGGTGGGATGGTGGAAGAGGCGCTCCTACCACCAGCCTAATCTTCCCTTCTCTACCGGTCACTTGATCCCACCTTTGTTTGCGAACCCACCATCCCATTTCTTCTGTGGCAACAGACAGCTGTTGTGGTTAACGGTACAACAGATGGCAGTCGCTGCAGCCACATGTGGTGCCTGTTCTTGGGGCAGGCCACATCCCAGAGCTGGCTCCCTGCAGATGAGGAACGCCCACCACAGTGAGCTCTCTATCTTCCGCAGATAGAATATCCGCCCTGGGAAACATCCATCTGCTGGGGCTACTTTTCTTCCCACGCTACAAACTTGGACTTAAATTACATTCAGTTGCTTGTTTACACTTAAAACTTTCAACAATAGCACAGAAATTAAAAGTAGTCTAAAGGCAAGACCAGTGGGGGAGAGAAGACAAGTTAAAAACAGGCCACAGGCTCCTTGCTACATTAGTACATTACATACACACTCCTTCTATCACTGGCAGCATTAATCACCTACCTTAAGTCATTTACATAGAGTTAAACTATTTTCCTTGGCAGCATTTGACGGAATAAATGGCAAAATTCCTTTTCTGCATATGAATCAAGGTTGAGAACATATTCCCTGAATGTTCGTTGGGAGTATCATCAGGGTGTTGCTATGGTTCTTTATGATTCAAAAATATAAAATGTGAGCAAACATAATGAAAACACGGTCCTAGACATAAGAGCGATAATGCAGCAGGCACTGGAAAACTCTGAAAGCGTGGGTGAGGGCTGGGCTGGTGAAGAGCACAAAATGCTAGCTTTTATAATCCTTGCAGATATCCGTCTCTCAAAGGTCCCCATTCTCTAGTTCTTACAGAGCCAAGGCTTTTGAATATAAAAACACAATGCCAAACTTTGGTTTTTGACAAAATAATTGCTTAAATGATCATGGCTATACATGATTGGCTTCTTCTAGGACAAAAAAGAACTCCATGGCCTACTTTCACATGGGTAGATATTGATCATCCTATTTAAAAGTAGTATTTTTATACAAGTTGACTTTGGCAGTAGGAAATTAAATGAGTTTTCTTTATTGGTTTTGGGGAGGGTGTGATTGATGCTACTAAGTAAGGAAAGAATCCACACTTTGTTATTTTATTTTTAAGAACGAATATGAAGGCATCATTTATTGGAAAAGGTAGGGAAAAAATAGATTTGGAAGACACCTTGTTCAGAAGAAGGCCATGTCTCTCTCAAAATCAGTACTTTACCCTAAATCCAAAGTCTGGTTCATTATCATGGTTAACAGATAGGATGAACTTTTTCCTACAACCCCTCACATTTCTAATAAAATTAGAGTTCCCGTGATAGTAGATGGTGTCTCAGCACAGGCAAGTTCAGAGCAGAAACAATAAACGTATCTTGGCTTAAGCAGCAGGGCTCACACTGCACTCAGTGCTACCCCCTTACTTCTTTCATGCTGCTGTTGTTGTTGTTCTTAATTTTAAGCATTTACAAGAGGAGTGCATCACATTAATATGTAAGTGACAACAATGTCAATTACTGACCTGGTTTGAATTTCTATTTCAAGGAGATTACGAATGTTCAATCTATGAGGAATACGAAATGAAAGTAAAAGTAGGGCCCTTTCGATTCCTGCTAATCATTTCCCCTCAAAACATTAATGTTTCCTTAAGTATAAGACATGTTTTTCTTTTTTCTATCTATTTTCAAATTACACTTATAGTGTTAATAAAATCAATTGTTCAGCTCTTCATACCAATACTGTAGATTATAGATATCAATTTAGTACCAAGCTTCCCTAGCAAGAAGCCCTAGGGATTTATTTATGTGTATATATATATATATATGTACAGTGGATCTTTAGATGAAGGGGACAGAGCAAAAAACACAACACAGTGAAATTTCTAAGTGTTTTAAGTAACAAGTATGTATGTACACACAAACACACACACATAGATATGAAGTCTTCTAAGACTAAACCATATTCTTCAAGGAATATAGTATGAAGTGTGTTCTGGATGGTTCCAATTAAATACAATACAGAAAGGGGTGGTGCCTGTGGTTCAAAGGAGGAGGGCGCCAGCCAGAGGTGGCGGGTTTAAACCCAGCCCTGGCCAAAAGCTGCAAATAAATAAATAAATAAATAAAATAAAAAATAAATAAATAAAATACAATAGAGAAAGGAAAAGCAGATTGTATTTTCCTGTTACTCTGGAAAGTGGAAGGACACTGGGAAAGAACTCTCTCCCATAGACGGTCTCTCTTCAAATCTACCCAACTCCCTTTGAATTCCTTTTCAGAATGTCTCCTCCAACTACTATGGAAACCACATGTGGGGTTCCTATCATCAGTTTGACCAGACTAATGCACATTATCCAAACTGATACTGTTAATGACACTGTGATTTTTTTTTTTTTTTTGACTGGGGCTGGTTTTGAACCCACTACCTCTGGCATATGGGGACAGCGCCTTCCTCCTTTGAGCCACAGGCACCACCCAACACTGGATTTGGATGACCATCTACATCTACTTCTTAATGTCTCCTAGTTAGATATCGATTTATTTAATTTTTATTTATGTATTATTTTTTTTTTTGGAGACAGGGCCTTGCTCTATTACCCAGCCTGGAGTGCAATGGCATGATCGTAGTTCACTACAACTTCTAATTCCTGGGTGCTAGGGATCCTACCACCCACCTCCGCCTCCCAAGTAGCTGGAACTACAACAGCATGCAGCCACACACAACTAATTAAAATAGAAAAAACCAAGGAAGTCATTGTCCATTACAATAATTCAATCTACTCTGAATTATTATATTATTCTCATTTCAAACCACCACCTGTCTTGCTAACCTCTGGCCCCAAATAATCCTCTGCCTCAGCCTTTGAAAGGGCCAGGATCATAGGAATAAACTACTATGCCTGTCCAAAATGTCTCATTTTTTGGTAATGTTGAAATATATACAAACAAAGGTAGCAAGTGTGCAGAATTTTAGCAAGCAGAAGCTGGGGAAACAAGCATTGCTCTGGTTACTTTGTGTCAGAAAGCGACATATAGCTGTACTTCAAAGTAAAAGAGGCAGTAAACTGTTTGTAAAATATAATATTTTGTAATTTCATGGTGCTGTGAAGTTAAGCACAAACCCATTTATGAAATTTATGCTGTTTAATGAGAATTAGATTCATAACTTGTTTAGCAAAATCATTAAGTGAAAATATAACTAATTCAAATTTTAATTTATAGAAAGAAAGAATAAAACATACCAACACAGCAAACCATGCTCGTCTGTTCAACAAACTTCAACTATTGCGAAGTCCATTAAACATTTAATTTCATGAATATGCTTATAAATTGATCGTTTTGATGACATTTAACATGTAAAAGTACTTTGTACTTTTCTGAATATGAGAAAGATTAAAATGTATCGCTCTGAGTATGCACAATAGATGCTATATGCAACCCATATATTTCCTTTACTAGCACACATGAAGCAATAAGGACCATTGTTTTATGCCATGCATATTATTCAATTTGAATATATATTATGGGTAGTATTTTACAAATGGAAGAAAATAATAACATACGCACATATTTGTGCTTCAAACCTTTCAATAGCAATGACATTCATCTATCAGCCCTCTTTCACACTGTATGTTTTTACAGCAGTCCCAGCAAGACAAAGCAAGCCTACATATGCAGTGAGTATTAGGCACATCAGACATCCTGTGTTTATTATTATACTAGATTTTTATGCTGAAAGAAAGCTGACCTTTCGTTATAGGCCACTGACTCCCAACCACCTTGATATGTTCTCAATTTGGCCTTTAAATCTCAGGCCAATAATATGCCTCAGACAAATCAAAGACAAAACAAAAGAAGACTCAACTTCTTCCCCAAAATACTCAATTTAAGATAATCTTAGAGGATGCATGGCATTTTAAATTCTATTGCTCTAAAATGAACAAAGGCAATTTTTAGAAAATCATTCCTTTCTCTGTTTACAAGTTTATTAGTAACCACCTATGTACCAATTCTAGCAAACTTGATGAGAGGTGCCTAAAAACCGTTTATATCACTAATGAAATCTATGAATTCTCCTAATACACAGATGAAGCAAAGTAGTGTGATACTTGAAAATGTGGACATTTGTGCCTTAGAACTGGCCTTCATTTTTACATAAAAGATATCCCCCTTGTAAATGATATTTTTTAAAGCACAAAGAAAAAATGTGCTCAGTCCACTCTGAATTATTGTAATGTTCTCATTTAAAACCACCATCTGTCAAAAATTATCTTATTTTATACCAAGGGAACATCTATTAAATATTCATCCTCCTCCTCCTGGAAATGTGCTCATGCACAAGATTAAGGCCCTACCTGAAGAGATATTAGTATTAGTCATTTTATTAGCTCATCTCTGAATGAAACTTGGAATAGATACTTGAAGTTTACACCTAAAGAGAAGCATTCTTTTTAGAATGAAGAGTGTGATTTCTTAGGACCAATATTAATTTGCACATTCTGAGGCCAATGAGTTAGCTTCTGCTATCTTAGCAATAAGCATTTATCACTTATTTTGCTTAACCTGAAAATAGCAAAAAATTGCAAAAGCAAAGATTGTTGACATATAGCATATACCTGCAAGAACTGGAGTAAAAATAAAAAGCTAATGCTTGTGTAAGTACTTGTGTAAACTGTTCTCTTCTTGCATGGAAGTTGCAAACTTACAGACTAGTTAAGCACTGCTTCTTATTTGGTGTTTTATTTCCATGTCTTTGAGAACAAAGTATAACAGGTCACTGTGAACTAAGAACAGTCCTTAAAATATTCATGCAGGCTTCTAGTTCTCCATACAATTGTAATAAGAAAATTGAACATTTTGTTCAATTACTGAAAAGACTACTACAAGTTTCATGTTACATATGCACACAAATAATACCTAAATTCAGAAAGAAAATAGAGCCTCCACCCCTATTTTGCATTCGGGTACTTCATATAGGCAGTGGAAATATTTAAAAGCATAACTTAATAAGCCATAATTGCATCTATAGCTAAAGTAAAATGAAATGAGACTTTCATCCTAAACAATGAAATAGATCATAATGACAACATTTTGGAAAGAAAAAAAATTCAATATGCTATATTATAACTACTGGGTTAAAGTGTCAAGCTGCATCTTTTGTCTGCATTTAAAGTAATGGCAGTCATCCATGGCACGATTCCTCTGCTAGTCTGTAATACAAGAAGAACAAAAAGGAGGTCTATTTACAAGATTCAACTTACCCTTAGGCAGAGAAGCAGCAAATACTTTAAAGAACAATTCTTGCAAAGACTGCAAAGCCAAAGATACAAAATTCAAAATAATGATCCTTCTGCAATTTCCATGATATCCTCCATTTGTTAAAAGGAAAGAAAAAATGCTAAATCTTAAGGGAAATTCTAAACAAACAGAAGTTGGGTTGAACAAAGTTATGGCAATAACAAACTACTTAAAAAAAACAGAGTTAATAATTCCCAAAATGTTGTTTTCTAAAAGTAGGGGGAGATATTTAGATGTAAGTGCTAAAATACAAGCATCTGTTATATTGCTATTATTATTAACAGAATCAATACAGAGATCATTCTGCAATTGACCATTATTGGTCTAGAAAAATTATACTATAGTAGAAAAACAGGCAGTTGAAATAATAATTGCAATACAATATAACAACCACCTTGTTGGTGTGGTCGGTTTTTTTTAAAGAAGGTGCCACAATCCCACCCATCTGTCTAAGTCACGCTGCTTCTCCCATGAACAGATCTAGTCTGTTTCCCCTCCCCTGGCCTTAAGTCTAGCTACGTGTGTGAGGCCTAATGACCAATAAATGGGGGGCAGAAGTGATGCTGTGCCAGCTCTGAATCTAGTCTTAAAGAAGCCTGATAACTTTCACGTTTACTGTCTTAGAATCCGGATGCGATGCTGGAAGATAAAAGCTGAGCTGACCAGAGGATGAGAGGCCATTCAGAGCAGAGCAAAGGTGTCTCCCTAACAGCCAGCACTGACTATCAGACACACGGCGAGACCATCATGGCGCTTCCAGCACCTGTAGGCCCCCATCAACGAACACTTCCGAGTGAGTTCCAAGCAAGACCAACAGAAGAACGAAGCACTGAGACCACCCAAACAACACACAATTATAAGAAATTATAAATTGCTGTTGTTTCAGGCCATTAAGGTTTACTATGTAGCAATAGATAACTAATATATATTGAAGATTGACAGTGGAATACATAGGCTTATAATATCTATCCACTCAGCTAGTAAAGGACAAAAAGGCAACTCCTCTGAATTCTCATCTAGGACTGAAGAAAACTGCAAAGGCAAAAACATAACAAATACTCTCAAGTTTAACATACACCACACAAAAGATGGCAGGCACTGGTGGTGCACACTAGCACCTTCATTCAATAATGAACTCATGGAGATTCAGAATCTGGCTAACAGCCCCAACGTGAGATACACAAGTAATCTACCAACTACCCTGTGTTAAAATTTGGAATGTGCTCTCTATACACTACGTATTTCAGAGACTCTTGTTCCTGCACCATACACGCTGAAACTCTCCAAAATCCTCCACGTGAGATGCAGTTTCATGACATGGCTTCTGACTGTTCTGGGGGTCTCAATCATTCATTTGTTCACTGTTCTGGGGGCCTCAATCATTCATCAATGAACAGCATTCATTCACCATTCACTGTTCTGGGGGCCTCAATCATTCATCAATGAACAGCATTCATTTTCTAAAACTAAATGATAAACTATTATATACATGCTTCCTACTGCTCCATAACACACAAAAACTTGCATGGAAACTTCTAATTCAATTTGTGGGAAAATCATTTATGAATATAGATTTTAGGTTTTTGCTCCGGGAAATAAATTGCATTATTTCCTATAGCTATTAAGACAATTTTAAACAGTCCAATTGTTCTCCGTGCTTTTCTCTCACCTCCCACACTTCTCTCCCAGTCCATGGAACCTGATACTGTCTTGAATTCCATTTTCTATTTCAGAATTTTCTCAATTCCTCATCAAGCACTACTTGAATAACAGAATTAACTACAACATAAATATGCCTTCTCAGATATATCTCCCAAAGGATTCCATGTCCATAAAGCACTCAACTCCCTGCATCTGCGTACACCTGATCTCAGCTAGTTAACAACAAGAAACATTTAAAATAATCTGATTAATTTATATACAGCTTTATTAAGTCTTTGATGGACTTGGAAATGGATGGCTTTGAAAAATAAAAATAAAAAAATATAGGGCTTCAAGATTGTAAAGGAGAAAATCAAGCCAAAGAACAGAGAAATATCAAAACAGTAGCAGGTAAAAATCTGGGAGGGAGGTGGGAGCAGCTCTGGGGAAGGAACAAAACCTCCCAGGAACCACATTACCGTACTTGGAATCTACATTGTAAAACTTTGATCTGCTTCTTTAGGAAATCCACAGGAATCACTGCACTGTTTACTAGGAATTTCTACCAATAAACTCTAAGGCATTAGAGAAAAGAGATGAACTTTGACTCAAAGTTCCTGTAGTTTCTAAACAGAAAGAACTCATGGGCTCAGCTGACTTTGGTGTTAATTGAAGGTGGGTTTTTTTTTTTTTTATTTCAGAGCATTAAAGAGGTTCACAATTTTAGTTACATAATTTGCAGGTATACAATTAATTTGATGAAGTAAGTGTGCCCATTCATCCAGAATATATGGGAGATTATACTCTTAAAACAAAAAACTTGCTGGGGCAAGAGGTCACTTTTCTTACATGAGAAGGAGAGCAATGATACCACTATTTTATTCTCTAAAACTTCTTTCTTAAACCTATGGAAAAGGATGGTACAAAGCCCAGAGGGACTCTGCTCCAGAGGACCCTGGAGAGAACAGATTTTCTACAGAATTTATGTATTTCAAACAAAAAATACAATGTTTCCACAGAGGGTACAGAATACTCTGCAACAGTATGATTTATATGATTCTCTTACTTTTTTGACATTTGTTTCAGAGAAATTGCCTGAATACATTCTATTTTTCTGCAAAATATGGATAATAACGTATGTTGGGAAAGTAAAAACAGCGTGGTTATGTTCTATGTTCTCATACCATTTGGATATTATTTCTTACTCTTTTCACATCTCTTCTTTATTCTTTCAAATTCTTCAAAAGCTGGGCTCATCTTGGAAAAAGTGGAATTACTGGTAAGACACTATGTTGACTTCAAAATATTTAGTTGGGGGTTGGGGAACCCAGGAGATAATCTAATCACATGTGTGGGCATGGTTAAAGATCAACTACAATTATCACATGGTAATATGTACTTCTTTGCTTTAGTATAGGCTGGTATTAAAAGTACATTTCTATTAATCTATTAAACTACTAAAATATACTTTTATGGATACATAAGTCATTCTATTGAGCTCATAGCTTCTTTATTAATGTTTCTACAGTCATCTAGGAAATGAGGAATTGGTTTACCTAAAATACGTCTAAGAGTTTAATGTACAATATACATAAATACTTCTTTCTCTCTTATGACATGTGAATTACCCACAGTTTCTCTAGCAGAAGTTCTCAACCTTCCTAATGCCATGGCCCTTTAATACCATTCCTGTGGGTGGCAGCAGCTGCTCTAGAGGGATAATTCACATTTCGTAAGGAATAATTAATTTTTTTAATACTATGCTTTCCACAGCTTTTTGGAATGTCTTATATGTTTGGCCCCCTCTTAACAAATGCCAGAGCACCCAGCGATCATTATAACAACCAAAAATGGCTCCACATGTTTCCAAATGCCCCCTGAAGAGCAATAACACTTCCCCACTTAAGAACTACTAGACTTATTTTATGATTCAAGAGGGAAAACATCTTCACAAAACTAAAATCGCTAGAATCTGTACATAACTTGGAAACCATAATGATCTGCATTTACAACTACAGCATTAGAATATTAAAATAAATTTTATTGTCTAGTGTGTATTTACAGCATAGCTGGGCTAAATATTTTTTTAAGGAGTGAAAAATTTACATTTTTCATAGTGGAGAAAACAACCAGGGAAACCATGATTAAGTCCAATAAGGACGTGGTAATCTGATTGTGAATCAGTTAGCCAAGATGATTTAAATAGCAGACCAACCTTATTTATCCCATGCTGTATCCCATACTGTGGGCAACAGAAAAATACACTTGGCAGATAGGTCTCAAGCTGGTCAGGTCACTGAAATCTGTGCACATACCATACTCAGCTACACTAATATTTTTAATACATCTCTCTTGTTACTGGTATTTTGTAGGAAAAAATCAAGGACATGGGTTCAGCACCTGTGGCTCAACGGGCTAAGGCACCAGCCACGTACGCCTGAGCTAGCGGGTTTGAATCCAGCCTGGGCCCGCCAAACAACAATGGTGGCTGCAACCAAAAAATGGCTGGGTGGTGTGGTGGGTGCCTGTAGTCCCAGCTACTTGGGAGGCAGAGGCAAGAGACTCACTTGAGCCCAGGAATTGGGGGTTGCTGTGAGCTGTGATGCCACAGCACTCTATCCAGGGTGACAGCTTGAGGCTCTGTCTCAAAAAAAAAAAAA
>CAUYON010043913.1:0-12092 GCA_963573935.1 Arctocebus calabarensis
TATTCAGTGGAAATAAGGTCTTCTAGGTCACCTCTAATTAAGCCTTAAGTCCCTTTATTTTCTCCTTGTACATTTCTGCCTCCTGCATCCATTCTTAGCAGAAGCAAGTGAACCTAATCTATAACATAGTTAATTCTATTAACTATGAAGCTAATCTATAGCTTTCATATGAAGGCTAAAACCCAGTCATAGAACAAGAAATGGGGAAAGGGGCAAGGGAGGGGAGGGGAGGAGGGAGGATGGGTGGAGGGAGGGTGATTGGTGGGATCACACCTAAGGTGCATCTTACAAGAGTACAAGTGAAAAATTACTAATGTAGAATATAAATGTCTTCCTATAGAGATTAAAAGGCCATGAAGGCTATGTTAAATAGTTCAATGAAAATATTTCTGATTGTATATGAAGTCAGCACATTGTGCCCCATGATTGCACCAATGTACACAATTATGATTTAATAAAAAGAAAAAGGAAAAAAAAAACACCAATTTGAGTGTCAAATGGTACAATCACTTTGGAAAACCAAAATCTACAAAAGCTCAGCTGACCTGGCCTATGCTCCAGCAATGCCACTCCTAAACATATGAAGAGAAATCAGTACTGTGTTCACAGGAAAGGACACATACCAGAGATTCATAGCAACTTCATTCACAAGAACCCAAAACTGGAAACGATCCAAATGCCCACAATAAAACAATGGATAATTGTTTGGAAAATTATAAAATTGTAATATATTCGTATTTTAGAGTATTACACAATCAATTTTTTAAAATAACACATTGTTGCTATAAGCAAGAATTTGGGTGAATCTCACAGATACGTTGTTGAGTGAAAGGAACCAGACACAAAAAAATACATACTGTATAATTCCATTTATGTGAAGTTCAAGAACTGGCAAAACTGGGCAGCACCTGTGGCTCAAGGAGTAGAGCACCGGCCCCATATTCCAGGGGTGGCAGGTTCGAACCCAGCCCTGGCCAAAACTGCAAAGAAAAAAAAAAAAAAAAAAGAACTGGCAAAACTAATTTATGTCACTAGAAGTCAGAGTGTCAGCCACCTGTGGTGTGTGGATGGGTGCATAGCTATAGACCAGCAAGGGCACAAGGAAACCTTGCACGGTGCTGACCACCGTCTATGACTGATCTAAATGGCAGTTACACAGGTGCGTACATGTGCAAAGACTGTCCAGCTGTACATTGAACATTAGCTCACTTTTTGTACTTCACTCTCTTATACCACAATAAAAGATAAATAAGTGAACTACTGAATGAATGAATAAAAGGTCATGTTTCTTGAAGGAGGGAAGGGGGTGGGATCTCGGTGTGTGACACACCTTTGGGGGCAAGAAACAATTGTAAGAGGGACTTTACCTAACAAATGCAATCAGTGTAACCCGGTTTCCTGTATCCTCGATGAATCCCCAACAACAAAAAAAAAAGGTCAAGTTTCTTAAGCTGCTTTGTATCTTTCCTTTCTAAACAGTGTTTAGAACCGTGGTGTCCCAGATCCTGGACCGGGCCGAACCCCTGCTTTCCTCCAGCCTATCTTCAGAGATCGTCACCGTTTTTCAGTATTACGGTTACTTCACCAGTCACGGTGTGAGTGACCTCGAGAGTTACCTGAGCCAGCTGGCCAGGCAAGGTAGGACATGCTCTTTTGTCACACTGCAGTGGTGACTCAATTCTGAGTTACCTCTGGTCTTTTTAAATCATGGTTTTTAATGATAGTAGCCTTTTTACTTTTTCAAGTTCACAACTGAGCTGAGATCTGGCCTTTAAATGACTTCTGGATCTTTAACATTAGTAAGCCTCTTGTTAATGAACCAGGGATTTCCTAAGAGCACCCCAGTCATCCCGTAGAGCTGTACCATTAACAGGAAGCTGGTAAATGATTTAAGATTGCACTGCAGTTTCTTTCGTTAACATATTTGCCATGTGTAGGATCAAACCTACAGGTAATACTATTTTAGATTGCCTATTTTGGTGGGGTTTTATTAATAAGAGGAAGAAATGGGGCTTAAAAGAAGGCAGGTGGGTGACACTTTGGGAAGGAAAAGGAGGAAAATTAAATGCAGGACAGTATGTCTGGGGAAGAAAAAGAATGGGCACCAACGCAGGGTGCAGTGATGAAACCCTTTCTTGCCATTTCATGTAGCCCTTTTGATATTAGAAATAAAATAAGTACCTGAATCAGATAAAAACCTTTTTGGGAGTGGAGCCAGCCAGTGAATGGCAGACTTTTGGTTTCTGGGTTTGTGCTCTATAAATCCCCAGAGCTGTGACAGTGCCGGCTGAAAGGGCCAGGAGCAACGAGGTGTGTAGGGAAAGAGCTTGGCACGGAGCAGCGTGCCTGGCAAAGAACCCAGGCTAGGTCCTTTATTCCAGAGCATTAACCCAGCGACGGCAGGGTCAGCACGTGGACTGGCATCCTGGTGGAGGCAGAAAATCTTCCCACAGTCAGTGCTGAACCGACATGGAGCCTGGGAGAGTCTGTGCATAACCCTTAAGAATGGCAGCGCTCACACAGGGGACCAGGAAGAGGCAGTGTGGGAAGAGAGACCCTGGTTTAGGACCACGGGGTCTTGTATTGTTATATTCTTTATTTCATTTGTTTGTTTGTTTTTTGAGACAGAGCCTCAAGCTGTCACTCTGGATAGAGAGCCTTGGCATCACAGCTCACAGCAACCTCCAATTCCTGGGCTCAAGTGAGTCTCTTGCCTCGGCCTCCCAAGTAGCTGGGACCACAGGTGCCCGCCACAACACCCAGCCATTTTTTTTTTTTTTTTTTTTTTTGGTTGCAGACGTCATTGTTGTTTGACAGACCCAGGCTGGATTCGAACCTGCCAGCTCAGGTGTACAAGGCTGGCGCCTTAGCCCACTGAGCCACAGGTGCCAAGCCTATTCTTTATTTCTTGATACGAAATTTATCAGTGTCCATCAGTGGCAGTTGACATCTCCAAGCCTCTTACAGCATGGTCCCCAGAAAGCCTGCTCATCTACTGATAGGAATGGGGTCTAACCTTTAGGGTCTTTTTCTTTTTTCTTTTTTTTTTTTTAATTTTTTTGTAGAGACAGAGTCTCACTTTATCGCCCTCGGTCGAGTGCCATGGTGTCACACAGCTCACAGCAACCTCCAACTCCTGGGCTTAAGCGATTCTCTTGCCTCAGCCTCCTGAGTAGCTGAGACTACAAGCACCCACCACAACGCCCAGCTATTTTTTCTGTTTTGCAGTTTGGCTGGGGCCGGGTTTGAACCCGCCACCATCGGTATATGGGGCTGGTGCCCTACTCAATGAGCCACAGGCACCGGCCTTAAGGGTCTTTCTCTTTTACTTGGTATAGAAAGAAGAGAACTTTATTATAGGAAATGTTGAAATCAAAAAAATATGAAGAAAAAAATTCAAATCTCTCATTCTCTTACTTTTAAAATTGAACATATTTTTTACTTGAAGTATGTCGAAATTGAAGATTTTCGATTTCCAGACTGTAATTATTCCTTGCAGAATATGATCTCCTATTTTTTATTTGACATTGTATTCTGTGTTATTAAATAGTCTTTGTAAGTGTTTTTATTTGATTTTATAAGTTATTAAATTAATACCCCTGTATACTAATGTATTTGATTGGATCGTTAAACAATATAGGTTGTTTCCTATGATTTTTCAAATTGAGATGTTGTAATGCATAGTATTATCACTATCTCCAAGTTTTTACTAGGCTTTTTTTTTAACTAGGGTATCTATAATGCAGTGAGATTGGTAGAATAGCTACAGCAAGGAAAATAGAAAATTAAAGCAAAAACAAGTCTAGATAAACCACACATTTATCCCCACCTTGTAAAAGATATTGCTGTACTGATGGAACATGAATTTTAGCTTTTATTTTCCCATCTGTACTGATCAAACACACCCTCATCCTAGTGTTTTTGTGACCAATAGATGCCCAGGCTGTATATCTAGTTAGGGATTAGAGCATATTCCTTATTCATAGAACGTGGTTGATTTCTCCAAATCAGACTCAAAACCTTATTTGGATAATGCTGTTGCCATATTCCAAGCAACTAAGTGGGTTTCTCCATCAGGACTCAGTTGCCTCAGTGCAAACTCGGGTTCACTCAGGATCAGAGTTTCACCCGACAGCTTTGACTAAAAGAGGAACTGGAAGACTGTAAAAAATGTTTACTTATATTTTCTTCACTGTATATTTTCACATTCAGCTAATTCATATATTAGTTATGTTTGCAGCCATTATGAGATGGAGCCCTGCCTTCACTTTTTCCCCATATGATTTGCCCCTTATTTCAATACAATTCTTTGAATAATCTGTCCTTTTTTTACTAATTTGAAATACCACCTTTATCATATACTACTGTTTCATAAATACTTGGGCCTGTTGTTATATGTACACTTTCACATACGTATACTTGAGTCTTACTTGTATTTTTAACAAGCGTGTTACTTAGTATGTTGAAACGCAAATTCTGTTTCCTTCTTACCCTCTAGTTTCCATGGTTCAGACTCTGCAATCACTAAGAGATGAAAAACTCCTACAGACCATGAGCGACCTTGCTCCTAGCAACCTCCCTGCCCAGCAGGAAGTACTCAGGACTTTGGCTCTGCTATTAACCAGAGATGACAATGAAGTTAGTGAAGCTGTGACACTTTACTTGGCAGCAGCCTCCAAAAATGAGCATTTCAGGGAAAAGGTAGGACACTACATCAAGGCCATCAAGTGAGAAGCTCATGTAATCTGTCATTTGCTACTACTATTTTAGCATCCATTCTTTTAAAAAAAATTCTTTTCTTCTGCTTATTAATACTGTAGCTTGGCACCTGTAGCTCAAGCGGCTAATGCGCCAGCCACAGACACCAGAGTTGGCAGGTTCAAATACAATCAGGACCTGCTAGACAACAATTACAACTACAACCAAAAAATGGCTGGGTGTTGTAGTGGGCGCCTGTAGTCCCAGCTACTTGGGAGGCTGAGGCAAGAGAATCGCTTGAGCCCAGGAGTTTGAGGTTGCTGTGAGCTGTGATACCACAGCACTCTACCCAGAGCAACAGCTTGAGGCTCTGTCTCAAAAAAAAAAAAAAAAAAGGATGGCACCTGTGGCTCAAAGGAGTAGGGCGCCAGTCCCATATGCCGGAGGTGGCGAGTTCAAACCCAGGCCTGGACAAAAACTGCAAAAAAAAAAAAAAAAAATATATATATATATATATATATACACACACACACACACCTTCTATAAAATAATAAAAATTAAAGAAACCAGCCTGGGCAACATAGCAAGACTCGTCTATACAAAAAATAAAAAAATTAGTCAGTTATGGTGGCATGTACCTACAGTCCCAGCCTTTCAGGAGGCTGAGTTGAGAGGATCACTTGAACTCAGGAATTTGAAATTACAATGGTAAGTTATGATTATGCCACTGCACTCCAGCCCAGGTGACCAAGTCTCTTAAAACAAAAAACAACTAAAGAAATATAAATAGACAAGTGCCTCACAAGCCAAGCCCCCGGAAATAAACTTAATAACTTAGTGTCTTTTTGAGATATTTTGTGCATGTGTGTGTGTGTGTGTGTATCTATATATGCTAACATATAATTTTTTTTGAATGAGATCATACTGTTCTGTTTCATAAGTGATTCTTTAAATGTGGTATGTCATGATTATTTTCTTTTCCATGTCAGAACATATTGGCCTGATTTATTATATTTATGTATTAATAGCATGTCAGCATATGGACATTCTAGCACTTATTTTCTTATTTTATACTGGTGGGCATTTGTGTAGTTTCCAAGTCTGGAAAATATCAGGATGAATATGCACACAGGCATATTTTATGAGTAGTTTGGGGTCAAGTTATTAAATTATTAGGTAGTTTAATAGTTTAATTACAGAAAGAGCTACAATATTTCTAATTTCAAAAACCATCACTTAGCCAGCTGTGGTGGCCCATGCCTGTAATCTTTTTTTTTTTTTTTATAGCGATAGAGTCTCACTTTATCGCCCTTGGTAGAGTGCCGTGGCGTCACACAGCTCACAGCAACCTCCAACTCCTGGGTTTAGGCGATTCTCTTGCCTCAGCCTCCCCAGTAGCTGGGACTACAGGCGCCAGCTATTTTTTTGTTTTGCAGTTCAGCCGAGGCCAGGTTTGAACCCACCACCTTCGGTATATGGGGCCGGCACCCTACTCGATGAGCCACAGGCGCCGCCCCGTGCCTGTAATCTTAATACTTGGGGAGGCCAAGGCTGGAGGATCGCTTGAGCTCAGGAGTTCAAGACTAGCCTGAGCAAGAGTGAGACCCCATTTCTACTAAAAGAACAAATAGAAAAAATTAGCCAGGTGTTGTGGCCGGCATCTTTAGTCCCAGCTACCAGGGAGGCAGAGGCAGGAGGATCAGTTGATCCTAGGAGTTTGAGGTTGCTGTGAGCTAGGTTGATGTCACGGCTCTCTAACCTGGGGCAACAAAGCGAGACTCAGTCTCAAAAAAAAAAAAAAAAATCACTCATAGTGCCAGCAAATTTACTTGTTCCTCAGCTTTAATTCAATAGCATCCAGATGTAACAAGAACCTGTAATGTAAGCACCGTTGGGTCTCATACAAATAGCAGACTTGATTCTCTAGGAAATCTTTACAATCAATCTAAAAAATAACTCTTCAAAATTCAGATCAGCTCAAGAAAATTAAATGTAGTCTCTTCTTGTCCTTGAAAAGGTCACAAGTTGAACTCTGAGAAGAGTTTTTTTCACTTGTCTAAGGCATTGCCTAAGTTAAGGTCTAACAGTCAGATGTTTGTGTACTCATGAGAAGATAATCCAAGAGGGTAAACTCCGTATTGTTCATTCCTGCAGAATTCTGGTCTCTCAAAGGAATTAGTGCAAAAGGCTATGGGCCAACCACTCTCACCCCTACTAAAAAGAGGGAAGGAAAACAAAAGAATCATGGTCACTGCTGACAGCAGTGTATACACACCTCTGAATGTGCAGTTTTCTCTGAGCAGAACTGGAATACTCTTGAGTCGAGATGTGCTAACTACCATGCTTTTAGAAACAACAATTTGACACAGCCTTCCTGTGGTTTTTCTGTATGCAACTTATATTTTTAGGGCACACGCTACTGGCTAAATGCCCTCTTTCTATTCCAGTTTACCATTGTGTTTATTCTCTCAGATTCATTTTTCACGAATAGGCCTTTCTTAAGTGACTACTTTGTCCCTGGCACTGTATGGAGGTTGTCATGGACACCGTAGAAATAAAGAGAATAGAGTCCCTGCCCTTGAAGAGTGTCCAAATCTCATCAGAAAAAAATAACAACTGTCAATTACCGTGTACCTACTAAATACCAGGCACTGTGCTAAGCTGTTTAGCGACCGTATCTCTAAACATGTGAATATTTCTACCCTCTATTTTATAGTTGAGGAAACTGAGCCTGCGAGGAGTAATTTAAACTCAGCTAGGATGACATACTGATGAAGGGATCAGATTTGGATTACCCAAATTTGGATTAAAAGCATTTAATCCCCAATGCCTGAAGTTTTCCCATTTTTTCTTATATAGAACAGCAAAAGTTAGCAGATTAAATTCTTAAAAGTAGATGTGAGGGGCTACAGCAATACAAGGATACCTAGTTGAGAGTGGGTGTTACTGTAAATCTATAACCTGGCTTTAAGAGTCACAGCTATTGGGCTGAGCACCGTGTTTCTCACCTGACACCTCAGTACTCTGGGATACCAAGGTAAGAGGATCACTTGAGGCCAAACATTCAAGACCAGCCTGGGCAACAGATAGATGCCAGCCAACCTATCTTTAAAAAAATAAATAAATAAATAAGGTGGCATACACCTGTGGTCCTTGGTACTCAGGAGGCTGGGGCAGGAGGATCGGTTGGCCTACGAGTTAAAGGTGAGAGTGAACTATGATCACACCACTGTACTATGGCCCAGTGACAGAACATGACCCTGTCTAAAAAAAAAAAAAGTAAAAATTTTCTATTTTGATTCATTATTTTATGCTTTTTTCCTCCACCTAGAATAATAATCTATGCTTAGTGAGCACCTATATAAAACAGCTTGAAAGAGTAGTCAAGCTAATGATTAGGATGTCAAGGAGGAAATATCCAGTCTTCTCCAAATATACTATTGCATTAGGATGTTAGTGTTTCCTTAATTGCCCATCACGTGCCAGAGGAGATGCTGGCAGCCTCTACATTGTGACAGGGAGCTTCTTGCTTCACATCGTGTCTTCTTGGAACTGTTACCAATCCGAGGAGTATCACTGCAAGCACCACTCAAACTAAAGTGAGCAACATGTTCAGTGACCCCAAAATTAATAGGATCAGGTATTATTATCTTTGAAGTTAACATAGACTTGCTCTATCACCGAGCATGTTAGCCTGATATGTAACAAGTGGCTGGACGTTTGTTTTTGGACAAAAGAAGTCATATTTTCATATATATTTACACACATGCCTACAATATAGGTGTTCCTGAAATGTGACACGCAGAAATAACATTTCCATCATGATAACCATAAATGAATTGTGACTCAGCATTCTACATAGCTGTTATCAGTTGGTTTCTAGTCCTTGCTAAAATTACGAAGTAGCTCAATTTTCGCACAAGACTCCTGTCTATTTTCCTCTGCCCATTTCCCTCTTTTCCTTCCTGAGGGCCTTCAAGGTTTAACTACCAAACCAAAGGTTTAACCCTTACCAAAACCACACATGCCAAGATTTGAATGGCTGATAACCCCTTCAATCGGCCTACCTCTCAGGCATGGCTGTACTATAACAATGCTTCACCAGGGATGAAATGCTAAAGATAGACCTGGGCGTCTATTCACCACTGTTAGTGGGAGCTGTGGAGGGGGTTGACAGGAGATGGCACCTCAGGGACAGTCACCTCATTCCTCTTGAAGGGGAGACCAGCCTCTGTGTAGATGCCCTGTTGTGGCTGGAGTGTTGTTTCCCCCACTTTGTGCTGCTCACTCCCAGAAAGTAGGTGGTAGAAGTCAAAAGGCCAGAGAGAGGTCCTCAAAAGTCAAAGCCTATTCAGGCCTGGTACCTAGTTGCTAGTACTGATATTTTTCTGGCTTTTCTTTACTTCCTTTAAAAGTATTGAACTATATATCCACACAAAATCTTGTACACAAAAGTTCATAGCGGTAGTATTTATAATAGCCAAAAAGTAGGAAAAAATGCAGAGGTCCACTGATGAATGAATTAAATGTGGTCTAGTCATATAATGGAAAGTTATTTAGCCATAAAAAGCAATGAAGTACTTCATAATAGCCAAAAGTAGCCAATTTATGAATTTCATAATAGCCAAAAAGTAGGAAAAAATGCAGAGGTCCACTGATGAATGAATAAAATGTGGTCTAGCCATATAGTGGATAGTTCTTTAGCCATAAAAAGCAATGAAGTACTCCTGGTTTAACCTTGAAAATATCATGCTAAGTAAAAGAGCAAGACACAAAAGGCCACATATTGTATGATTACATTTGTATGAAACGTCCAGAATTGGCAAATCCGTAAACATGGAAAGTAGATTAGTGGTTACCAAGGGCTGGGGTGAGGGAGGAATGGAAACGACTGCTAACATGCAGAGGATTTCTTTTGTGGGTGATGAACATGCTCTGAAATAAGATATTTATTCAGTGGGGAGGCGGCGCCTGTGGCTCAATGGGGAGGGTGCCGGCCCCATATACCGAGGGTGGTGGGTTCGAGCCCAGTCCTGGCCAAACTGCAATAAAAAAATAACTGGGCGTAGTGGTGGGCACCTGTAGTCCCAGTTACTCGGGAGGCTGAAGCAAGAGAATCGCCTAAGCCCAAGAGTTGGAGTTTGCTGTGAGCTGTGACGCCATGGCACTCTACTGAGGGCAACAAAATGAGACTCTGTCTCTTTAAAAAAAAAAAAAAGATAGCAGTGGTGATTTGTGAATATACTAAAAACCACTGAGTTGTACACTTTAAAGAGTAAATATGAATTATATCTCCATTTTTTAAAATAATAGAGTTATTCTACTGAGAAGGCAGGATGTGTTTAATCCCAACTTCCTTCCTCCCTCCCCACCCCCCATAGCAACTACAGCAGAACTACCAATCTAATCGTTAGGTTGACTACACGTTCAGCGTGTTTCAGATAGGTACTCACTAAGCACACATTATCATTCTAGATGCTAAACAAGTAAAAAAGAAAAAACCAAGGTCTTCATCCTTAAGAAGCTTCAATATAAATGGGGTCCTGTGATATTTTTCTCCTATAAACAAATACATGGATACACAGATATATGTAAGAATAAAAATAATATTGCATCTATATTTATTGAGGGCTTACTTTGTGCCAGGCCCTCTTTTCAGTCCTTTGTATGTGTCCCCACATTTAAGATTCATGAAGCTCTTTAAGTGGGTCTTCTTATTACACCCAATTGCAGATTAGCAGAGTAGACATAGGATGTCAAGGAACATGCCAAAAAATCACAAGTTAGGAAGTGGAGATACACGTTAGAAATATATATTCTTATAAATTCAGATACATAAGCACATAGAAATAATGACAGTTAATTTAAAAAGCAAGAGCCAGGCATAGTGGCACACAGTTGTAGTCCCAATTAATCAGGAGGCTGAGGCAAGAGAATCAATCAGTTAAGCTCAAGAGTTCCAATTCAGTGTGGACAGCATAGCAAGACCCCCTTCTCAATCAATCAGTCAATAACAAGGAAAATACAACTCATAGGAAATCATAGAGGAGAAAGAGCTGGTCACACATTGGTTGGTGAAGTGGGGACTGGCTCTTGGACAAATGTTGAAGCCAATCAGATGTGAGGAGAATAGAGTATGTGAAGTTGTCTGTGGAGAGCACAGCCACGAGGTATATCAGTGAGTACAGCAGGAAAAGAGGACAGCTGGGGAGACAGCAGGGAGCCAACTGGTTTAGGATCTTGAAAAGCGAGGTGTTTGATGGTGTTAGGCAGAGAAAAGGGAAGCACTATACTCTGCTAGAAGAGGGGGGAAGGTACACCAGAGGAAAGGCATCCCTCATCACTGGGTACCAGGAGCAGAAATGCTGTGATGGCCCAGGCAGGGAACGAAGACCTTGATGAGATGCGTGGCCATGGAAAAGGGATAAGTCCAAGAAATACCATTGTATAAATGACAGGGTAGGCTCAGCACCCGTAGCACAGTGGTTACAGTGTCAGCCACATACACCCAGGCTGGCAGGTTCAAGCCTGGCCTGGCCCAGCTAAACAACAATAACAACTACTACAAAAATAGCTGGATATTGTGGCAGGCACCTGTAATTCCAGCTACTTGGGAGGCTGAGGCAAGAGAATCGCTTAAGCCCAAGAATTAGAGGTTGCTGTGAGCTGTGATGCCACAGCACTCTACCCAGGGTGATGTAGTGAGACTCTTGTCTCAAAAACTAAATAAATAAAATGACAGACTAATACAGTTTACTATTCAACAAGTAAGTATTAGAGTATACTAATCAGACTTGAATTCTGCTTTTAAAAATAAAAACAATTCAGAAAACAACAACAACAAAGCACAATACTACCCAATAAAATGAAAAGTTAATCCTCTCTTTCCACCCCTAATTCTTATATGACTTATTCTTACAGTGATTCTTATTCATCTAAGTTAACACTAAGTACTACAGGTTTCATTAACTATTTAGAAAGAAAACAGTTTGATAAAAATAAGAAAATTTGGCTCAGCATCTGTGGCTCAAGTGGCTAAGGTGCCAGCCACGTACACCTGAGCTAGCGGGTTCGAATCCAGCCCGGGCCCGCCAAACAACAATGACAGCTGCAACCAAAAAATGGCCAGGTGTGTGGCAGGTGTAGTCCCAGCTGTTTGGGAGGTGGAGGCAGGAGACTCGCTTGAGCCCAGGAATTGGAGGTTGCTGTGAGCTGTGATGCCACAGCACTCTACCCAGGGTGACAGCTTGAGGCTCTGTCTCAAAAACAAATAATTAGGGTGGCACCTGTGGCTCATCGAGTAGGGTGCTGGCCCCATATACCAAAGGTGGTGGGTTCAAACCCAGCCTGGGCCAAACTGAAAAACAGAAAAATAACCGGGCATTGTGGCGGGC